>LACB01000062.1:0-89161 GCA_030142185.1 Penicillium thymicola
TCAAGAAGCTTCTCAATTGATTACTGAGCTGGTAGAAGCAAATGAAGCACCTCCCCCTGGCCCCGGCATACCTGGAGAACCAGATATTCAGCCACGAACCCGGCCCCCCCGGGGTTGTGGGATATGCAGAATGCCAGGGCATAGAAGAGAAACCTGTCCAGATAGACCAGCTAGTTAGTTGAATTAATTTAATGGCGTTATGGTTGGGATAAATGCATTTAAATTTAATGGGGTAGATGGGGTGGACCACTCGGTGGTGTGGACCACTCGGTGGTGAAATACGTTAGTTAGTTAACTAACTAGTTAACTAATACCGGTCTTACGGCTTTTTGTGTTTGGATTGTTTGCAGTTCTAAGGAATGTTCCATCTATTCCCTAGCAACACTGCAAATTCAGTAGGGCCAAAAGACAGACTCTCAATGCCTTCATTATATCACACTCTCCTGGGGCTATTCTAGCTTAGGAATAAACGAATAAGTATTCTATAAAATCTATGGTTATTTCACTTGTTGGTGGCAGAGGATATGCATGGTGAGGTTAGGGTTGCACTATATATATATCAAGCTATATACATGAATCAAGATACCGAGTAGAAACTAGACAAGTAATATAATCTTGAAAGAAATTGCAATCTGGGATGAATTATAGTACACCAGGGGAGTTATTTAGTCCTGAATGTAGATACTGTACATATTGGCGATGTCTGATGTACTTCATTTAAGGCATGCTGATTGGTCAGTTTGGGATCAATCATCAGATTTGCCGAGGCTCCCCTCCACCTGGAGTTCGACGCCACAATGGATGCGATACCTTGAAGATAGCTACAATTTGGACACCCCGTGAATATGACATATCCATCTAAGCCTCAAGAGATCTCCCGACTTAGCCAGAACTTCACCAACACAGAACGGTGGCAAGCCATCGCCACCCGCGACATAACAGCCAACAGCTTCGTCTACGCCGTTCTTACCACAAAAATCTACTGCCGTCCCTCATGCCCAGCACGACTAGCCCGCCGTGCCAATGTTCAATTTTACGACACCCCTCTGCAAGCAGAAAAAGCAGGCTTCCGATCCTGCAAGCGCTGCCGGCCGCATTCGGGTCAGACGGCGGCTCAAAGCAACCCCCAAACCGCCACGATTGACAAAGCCTGCGAGTCAATTAGACACATTCTGACGACTGGGCTGAAACCAAAATTAAGAGATCTGGCGGCGGAGGCTGGCTTGACACCCAGTCATTTCCATCGTGTGTTTAAGAAACATGTGGGCGTTACGCCTGGTCAATATGCAGAGAGCCTTGCGCAGAGCAACCTGCATTCACCGGAATCATCGCTATCCGATGGGATTACTGGAGTGGAAACGGAAACACCGCGCTCAGGCACTGAGGATAGGGGTGGTCAGATCCTGGATCTAGATTGGGATGGTGAGAAAGGGGCTGGTCTGTCGGCGGCGGGGGATGAAATTTCCTTTATGAGTGGCTGGAATGAATTCGATGTGCTGCTGGCTTCTGAATTGGAACAAACGTGGGTGCCTGGCTTATCTATAGACCCTCGAATGATTCTGGGGTGATGTTTTTTGATGGGACCACATGATTTACGATATGGATACTCCATATTTGTTTGGATTGGAGAACAAGTATATACAATATATATTTTCTACCAATAATATAGTCTAATATGAATTGAATGATGGGAGTTACAGGGGTTTGTACCGTTTTAGATTTGATTGGCATTGGCATTGCGGCGATGCAACCCACTGGCGTTGGATCTTAATCTACGTATTCGTATGTATGTAAATGACCCAAGAGTCTAGAACCCCGAGTGGCTACGGATCAACTGAAACACATTTGAAACCCCTTTTTTTTTTTCTTCTTAGCGATTACTCCGTACACATTATTATTTTGTATACTATTATTGTAGGGTAATAAGATATTGTTATGCATGTTTATCTGAACCCACAAATATTCCAGACTGGACCAGGGTGGCAAGAAAAGATAATTATAGTACCGATCAACAGAATCAATTGAAGCTTCCAATGGGATTTAGTGGCTCCCCACCAGGTCCCACTAACGCGTGTCACAGCTTTAACCGCCTGGGGTGTTCCTGGAAAGTTGGTCTCAGTCTATTTTAGTATTTTAGTATTTTGCTTTATACGAAATACAATGACTCTCCTATTGAGAGATTGAGAGCTCTATTGTACAGAGTACTATTGTACTATTGTACTATTTACATGAATTATAAATTTTGGTTTTTTTATACTTTTCTTTTCTGACTGGTAATAATACACGATTGAGAATACAATGGCTTCCCCACTGATTGACCAAGATCGGCGACACTGCATGCATCAAACGCATTGTATTTTCTTGTTTGTAACTTTGTGAGATGCCCAGCCTATTTCCTATTTCCTATTTCCCTATTTACCCTATTTTACCTACCTAGGTATTTTATCATAATTGCGTGCCCCCCCAATGATCTAATCTAACCGTTCCCAACCTCCTTTCCCCTTTCCCCCCCCAGTCTTTTCTCTTCACTCTTATCCTAGAGCATTCTAGTTGAACATTCCTTTTTAATTTGTCTTCCAACTCTACACAATCGCTGGTTTCGATTATCCTTCCACATACCATTAGCATCCCAACATCCCAACATGCACGTCAACAAGAGAATTGGCCGATTCAAACAATGGGCTGGAGAACGCATGGGCGGAGAGGCCAAGACCTGTCTTTCGGATGATTTCAAGGCAATGGAGACGGAGATGGGCGTGCGACATGAAGGTAAGATGTGACCACCCTTCCGCACCTGCTGTTTATCCATACTGATCCACGCTCTCTCTCCCCCTCCAGGCGTTGACCGCATTCATAAATCCATGACCTCCTATGTCAAAGCTATCTCGAAGCGCAATGAGGGGGACGACAAAGAGAAGACCCTCCCGATTGCTCATTTGGGAAGTAGCATGGTAGCCCACGGCGAAGACTTCGATGGGAACTCAGAATACGGACAGTGTCTGATCAGTAAGTCCTGAATATTGATATTAGGAATGCGGGGTTAGGAATCGCATTGCTAACAATTCGATCAGCATTTGGCCGCACCGAGGAGCGCATTGCGCGTATCCAAGAAAGCTACATCGCGCAGGCGACTTCAAGCTGGCTTGAATCCCTGGAGAGATCCCTGACTCAGATGAAAGACTTGCAGGTATGTCACTCGACTCTCGCGATCAATTGAAGGTGGAAGGTCACGTCCTAACCTGCCTCATAGCATGCTCGGAAGAAGCTCGACAGCCGACGGCTAGCGTACGATACTTCGCTCTCTAAGATGGAGAAGGCTAAGAAGGAGGACTTCCGCGTGGAGGAAGAACTACGCTCTCAAAAAGTGAAGTACGAGGAAGCTAGCGACGACGTGCTGCGTCGTATGCAGGACATCAAAGAAGCCGAAACCGACAATGTTATGGACATGGGGGCGTTTTTGGACGCCCAGCTTGAATACCATGAACGGTCCCGTGAGGCTCTTATGCAGCTCAAGAATGAATGGACAGGGTAAGCATCGATCCTGGCCACATCTCGTGTGGTGATATTAACACTGAAATAGGCACAGCCAAGCACAGGCCCCTCCACGTCGTCCGACCCGGCCACGTGCCAACACTGCCCACTCGTACCAGGAACGCTACGAGCCATTGCAGGAAGAGTTGATGAATGCCACCGACACTCGCCCTCCCATCCGGTCAAACAGATCTATTACGCCATACTCCGAGTCGCCCCCGCGAGAGACTTATGGAAATACCAGTGGGGTTTCACGTCCCGTTCTCAGCAGAGTTCCCACCTTCGAAGGCCCAGCTCAACTGCGACAAGAACAATCGCCAGTTGCATCACAGTGGGTCCAGCAGCGGACTGCCAGCGAGAACTTGGGCGGGTTTGGACGTCGAAGCAGCGCCCAAGTTGGAAGCGGTCGACTCTCCGCTGACCCTTACGCCGACTCTGAAGAGGTCAGCTCATATGGCCGTTCTAGCCCCGAGCGGATGTTTAGCGGTGGCAGGTCTATATCCCCAGCAACATCTCACGGCAGCGTGCCATCCCGGAGACCCAGCGCAACCAACTTGAACACTATGGGATCGAAGAAAGCTCCACCTCCACCTCCACCATCCCGTGCGAAGAAGCCCCCTCCACCTCCCCCCGTGAAGCGGTCCCTCCTTGCGGCGCCGAATGCGTAAGGGAACGTTCTGAAAGTGCATCTTACGTGTGTTCTTGATCTTGAGCATGGGGTTTTGGAGTTTGGGAGCTTATGATCGGTCATAGCGGTGGTATATATTCTTATCAATCCGTCACCAATCATCTGGGACTTACATGGGGCTGTTTTGTTCTGTCTTTTCCTTGATTGTTCTTTCTGCTTTTGCTTTTCCATGTTGGGTTGATTCCCATGGAGGTCTGGAGGATTTCCCGGCTACTATTAGTCTCAATGCAGAGTTATTCATTCGGATGAGAAACATAGATACGCAAGTCTAAAGAACAGGTAAATGCATTCAAGTCTTTATTTGAATTTTGAGTGTAATTGAGGTGTGATCTTTAATCGTGTAGATAGTGGACCCGGTCAGTCTTAATTTTACAGTGTATTGTCAATTTGTATTGTTATTGAAAGGAAGACAATTTAAGAGATTCAATGGGTTCAACGAACTTGAATAAAACCAATCCAATCAAGGCTTCAGGGCTACAACCCCCTCTAAATCAAATCGTTCTCACCACTACTACAATCTGATAATAGCCTTATCCCAAACCGGTACGGTACCAGAACTGCGCTGCCCCAGGCCACAATCCAGCACGGGCCACTCACGTGTCTGCTGACTAACGTGCTTTGGAAAAAACTCCTTGCCAGGCTGTTGTCAGTCCTTTGCTCTGAGCACCCAGATTTCCCCGAGCCTGTCGCGCAACTCCGTTCCCTCCCCATCTCCATTTTCATCCATCCACTTTTTGAACGCGCCATCCCAACGCGCCTTCAACTTTTGAGTTCCCTTCCCACCTTGCCTTACCCTGGGAACTCGCCTCTTTACTCGCTTTCTTTGACTCCCTTGTCCCTGAAAGTACCCGCTCTCCCCCATCGCATCGGCAGCTCCGACCACGGCCCCAAACATCACGCTTTCCATCGCCAAGCATCCCGTACAGTCGCCCACTGATCGCATTCACGATAATCAGGCTCACCTCACACCGTCACTGCCTATTTATTTCGACCGCGACCGCCCCTTCTCTTGTCCGCGCGACTTGGCAATTGAACCTAGGTGGAGACCCGTGACTTTCCACAACTCCGCATCGACCTTGACATTGCCCACCCCCAACCTACTTGGCTTGCTCATGAATTAAAAAAATTACACGCGTCATAATGGCTTCCTTACACCCAGCGCCCAACATGGCGCCTGGCAACGTGAGCTTGCCGGCTAACCTCACGCAGCAAAATGTCCAAGAGATACTCCAGGTAAGTTTGTCGCATTACAACACCACAACTCGCCATGCTATTAATTATTCAATCACTTGACGCGCCTTCCTATGTCTTTGCTCGCCTGTGCCCGTCGTCTCTAACTTTGTCGCAGAAATACAAGCAGATGCAAGAACAAGGTGTTCGGCCTGATGACCCGGAGTTCCTCAAGGCCCACAACCTCCTTGCTGCTATTCAACGGCAACAGGCTTTTCAAAAACAACAACGCATGGCTCAGCATCAGGCACAACAGCAGCGCCAACAGCAACAGATGAACGGCGCTCCTCCTGAAGCTGCCAATGGCTCTCATGGTAAGCTTCGTCCTTGACTCTCCTGGTCCCCTCCAAAGGTCTTCTACAGGGCTGACCCAATATCTCACAGGTCGCACACCCTCGGCTTCCTCGACTGCCGCAGCTGCTGCCACCAATGCATCGGCAGTTGCTCTGAACCAGAAGACTGCGACAGTGGGCAGCGGTAGCTTTTCACCAGAGCAATTGGCTACACTTCGAAACCAAATCTTGGCTTTCAAGATGCTATCCAAGAACCTCGCCATTCCCCCGCGTGTTCAAGAACAGCTTTTCCAAAACCAGAAGAAGTCGCAACCACCTACTCCCACAGACAATGTTACCGCAGCCGAAAAGGTCATTGAAACTGCTAATGACGGTGCTGCTACCCAGCAATCAGAAAGCTCAGATGCCGAAGTCATGACCAGGGAGTGGTATGACAACTTCCAGTCTCCATACGACTCGTTGTCCAAGTCTATCAGCTACACTGATCACGCCAACCGCGCGAATCGTGTGCGCATCCCCGCTCTCTTGCCACCTGGCATTGACTTGGATCAGATGCGCGAGAATCGTGAGGTCATACTGTATAATAAAATCACCGCCCGCAAAGCAGAGCTTGCCCAACTTCCCGCGAACCTCGGTGTATGGGATACCGGCAAGACTGACGCACCAACTCATGATGACTCCCTCAAGCTCAAGGCTCTGATTGAGTATAAATCACTTAATCTTTTGCCCAAACAGCGACAGTATCGCAAGCAGCTCCAGAGCGAGATGTTCCACTACAGTAACTTGGGAATGACAGCAAATCGCTCAAGTCACCGCCGCATGAAGAAGCAGTCACTGCGTGAGGCTCGTATCACCGAGAAGCTTGAGAAGCAACAACGTGATGCTCGCGAATCTCGAGAGAAGAAGAAGCAGTACGATCAGCTGCAGGCCATCCTAAACCACAGCGCCGACCTCGCCAATGCTTCTGTCCAGCAACGTACACGCTCGCAGAAGCTCGGTCGCATGATGATTTCACACCACCAGCACATGGAACGCGAAGAGCAGAGGCGCGTGGAGCGAACCGCCAAGCAACGTCTGCAGGCTTTAAAGGCCAACGACGAGGAGACATACCTGAAACTTTTGGGACAGGCCAAGGATTCGCGTATCTCTCATCTGCTCAAGCAGACCGACAATTTCCTTAAGCAGCTTGCCGCATCCGTCAAGGAACAACAGCGCAACCTGGCGAATCGTTATGGCGAGGCGCATGATTACGACGACGAATCTGACCAAGAGATCGCTGATAGCGAGAACGAGGAAGACAATAACACCGCCACTGGAAAGAAGAAGGTCGACTACTACGCTGTCGCTCATCGCATCAACGAAGAAGTCACCACCCAACCTGCCATGCTCGTGGGAGGTACTCTCAAGGAGTATCAGATTAAGGGCCTGCAATGGATGATTTCACTGTACAACAATAACCTGAACGGTATTTTGGCTGACGAGATGGGTCTTGGAAAGACCATCCAGACTATCAGTTTGATTACCCACATCATCGAAAAGAAGAAGAACAATGGGCCTTTCTTGGTCATTGTGCCACTCTCCACGCTCACTAATTGGAACAACGAGTTCGATAAGTGGGCGCCGACTGTGAGCAAGGTAGTCTACAAGGGCCCACCTAATGCACGAAAGCAGCAACAGCAGCAGATCCGCTGGGGCAACTTCCAGGTTCTTCTCACCACCTACGAGTACATCATCAAGGACCGTCCGGTTCTCAGCAAGATCAAGTGGACCCACATGATTGTCGATGAAGGTCACCGCATGAAGAACACACAGTCTAAGCTTAGCAGCACTCTTTCCACCTACTACACTAGTCGATACCGTATCATTTTGACCGGTACTCCCCTGCAAAACAACCTGCCCGAACTGTGGGCTCTTCTCAACTTCGTCCTTCCCAACATTTTCAAGTCCGTCAAGTCATTTGACGAATGGTTTAACACACCTTTTGCAAATACTGGTGGCCAAGACCGCATGGATCTGAGCGAAGAAGAGCAACTTCTTGTTATTCGTCGTCTTCATAAAGTTCTTCGGCCGTTCCTTCTCAGACGGTTGAAGAAGGATGTCGAGAAGGATTTGCCTGACAAGCAGGAGCGTGTCATCAAGTGCCGATTCTCTGCCTTGCAGGCTAAGTTGTACAAGCAACTTGTTACCCACAACAAGATGGCCGTCACTGATGGCAAGGGCGGCAAGACTGGAATGCGTGGTCTCAGCAACATGCTTATGCAGTTGCGAAAGCTCTGCAACCATCCTTTCGTCTTTGAGCCTGTCGAAGACCAGATGAACCCCACTCGCATGTCCAACGACCTCCTTTGGCGTACGGCAGGAAAGTTTGAGCTGCTTGATCGTGTTCTTCCCAAGTTCCGTGCTACGGGCCACAGAGTTTTGATGTTCTTCCAGATGACTCAGATCATGAACATCATGGAGGATTTCCTTCGCCTTCGTGGGATGAAGTACCTTCGGTTGGATGGATCCACCAAGTCCGACGACCGATCGGACCTCTTGAAGCAGTTCAACGCTCCTGGGTCTGATTACTTCTGCTTCCTGCTTTCTACCCGTGCAGGTGGTCTTGGTCTCAATTTGCAGACTGCAGACACCGTTATTATCTATGATTCGGATTGGAATCCTCACCAGGATTTGCAAGCCCAGGATCGTGCCCATCGTATTGGTCAGAAGAACGAGGTCCGCATTTTGCGGCTTATCAGTTCCAACTCAGTCGAAGAGAAGATTCTCGAGCGTGCACAATTCAAGTTGGATATGGATGGCAAGGTCATCCAGGCCGGAAAGTTCGATAACAAGTCCACTAATGAAGAGCGAGATGCACTCCTCCGAACTCTTTTGGACACGGCAGAGGCTGCGGAACAGATTGGTGATCACGACGAAATGGATGATGACGAACTCAATGATATTATGGCACGATCCGAAGAAGAAATTCCCATCTTCCAAGAGATGGACAGGCAGCGAATTGCCACCGATCAATATGGCCCTGGCCACCGCTACCCTCGACTGATGTCCGAACAAGAATTGCCCGAAATTTACATGCAGGAGGATAACCCTGTCACCGAAGAAGTCGAGATTGAGGTCACTGGCCGTGGTGCTCGTGAGCGTAAGGTGACCAAGTACGATGATGGTCTTACCGAAGAGCAGTGGTTGATGGCAGTGGACGCCGATGACGACACTATCGAAGAAGCGATTGCACGCAAGGAAGCTCGCGTTGAGCGTCGCAAGTCTAACAAGTCTGGACGTGACGGAGAGGACTCTTCACCCGAGCCCGAGCCCGAGCCATCGATTATTGATGATGACGAGACTCCCCAAAAGCAGAAGCGCCGCCGTGGTCCTCCCCCCAAGCGCAAGGCCGAGGAAGTTGTGGAAGAAACCCCACAGCCTAAGCGCAAGAGAGGCCGCCAACCTAAGGTTCCGGATACTCTCAACCCCACCGACCGTGCCAACTTGACTCGCATTGTCGACACCGTGATCCAGTCGTTGATGGACATGGAGGCTGAGGTGCAACCGGAGGGCTCTGATAGTGAAGAGGGCCACATGGTCCGTTCAATCATCGAACCATTCATGAAGCCCCCGCCACGTTCTTATTATCCTGACTACTACATGATCATCCAAAATCCCATTGCTATGGAAGCGATCCAGAAGAAGATCAAGCGGGCCGATTACCAGAGCTTGAGGGAATTCCGCAACGACATCCACTTGCTTTGCCAGAATGCCCGCACTTACAACGAAGATGGTAGTGTGCTATTCCAGGATGCCAATGACATCGAGGTATGTTTGAATTCTGATTGATTATTAATTCTTTATATACTGATGATATAACAGACCAAGTGCTTGGTGGAATTGCGACGACTGACCGAGGACCACCCCGAGCTTGCCAACTTTGAGGATCAGTACGCTGGCGGTGATGGCTCGACCGAGTTTGCCTCGGGCGCTGACACTCCGCTTACTGCTGGCACGCCAGGTCAGCCGAAGTTGAAGCTCACCTTCAGCAATCCCAACCGGGATAGCCCTAGCGCTTCAAACGGCGCTGAGTACGGCATGGGAGAGTGAATTCTTCAACATTGTGGGGCCTGATCGCCTAATTAAAGCACCCCACGCCTCATTTTGCGTCTGCAACTCTTTTTTTCTTTTTCATGTTGCTCGTGCTTTCTTCTTGTCATGTGTAATCCGAAAATAGGGGTTTTCTTTTCTCTCTCCAACTTCTGTGCCATCTAGGAAAGGCGTTTTTTTTCCCGTGAATGTTTTGATTTCGAAATCAGGGATGGACTTCCGGAGGATGGCGTGTATTGTTCCAAGCGATTGATTTCCCTGGGTGCGTTGTCTTGACTGCGACAACCCCTGTATTTGATGAATATGTACCTGCAAGTTAGGAACAATTCGAATCGATTTGGACCCTGTTCTTTGTAATAAAAATTATCTATCCCGAGACTCTTACAATTCGAAGATGTCTGTTTTCAGTAATCCAAACCGTTTGGAGAACAGCGAGAGATATGGAAAGATGGTGGTTAAGGTCGGGTTGAAATAATAGCTTATGGTATTACGCCTATAGGTGTGGAAACACAAGTTTGTTCTTGTGGTATTTTCTTCTCTCAAATCCCGAAGAGCTATACTTTCATTTCTCATAATTGCCAAGCAACTAGGAGGGAGTTTCATTTATGGAGCCTTATAGTCTCCCGAACCAACCCCCATTGATAGTGGACATTTTGTTTTGAGACTTCTTGATCTGATAACGTCCGATGACTTGGGTGTTATTTCATAGCGGGTCACTACAAAGCCCTACCTATGTTGTAACCCCTTTAACTCAGATAGTAGCGTGGTTATGAATGTAACTCCTATATCTTGTTTCGATGGAGTATTTGGTGTGCTGAACACTGCCCCGGTGATTGACCAACGGTAGGAGGATGAGCAGATATTCAACAAAATCCACGCACTATAAAAGGGCCACCCAATAAACTGGGCTGGATGAATGTTTCCGAATAAGTGGCAAAACCAAGGTAGTGGAAAAGATTGACGCGGACAATCTTGCAGTCTAGAGTCTATAGCCTTGATCGAATATTCATATTCAAGTTAAGTATAGCTTATAGTTACCCTCAAGTTTATCCGCCATTGGGGCTGACACCTCCCAAGGTCCTGCCACGCGTAACGTATTTGGGAACCAATCGCCGGACGATGGATGGAGTTTGTAGGGCTTAGATTTGAAGTATAAAAGTATAAGGGAGTAATCTTTACCCGGCCATACCCAACTTAAAATAAGCTAGAGACACCTCCTGGCCCATTATTGGCCAACGAGTCCTTCCTGAGGAAATAATTTACTCCGTCACCCTTAATTTGGAAGGTTGGATTGAATCAGATACGCGTTAGGCTATGGGGACGGACCCATTTCCCTTCACGTTCTGAACTGTGCCTCGCAATAGGCGTTGGATGACGACGACTAAGTGTCCACGATTCCAGGTGTGGTTTCATGGTTTGATTGCAGGCAACGAAATGGGATCAACGGGATAAGGTATGATCTGCAGTTCAATTGCTAGAAACTGGGTATCCTTATAATATGAAGTCCTACTTAAAGACATTATAAGTACAGCCTTACCTCTACCCTCTACCGTTCCTATCAATCCTCTAGGTCTTCACACTCGTTATATTCTCTTCTCTTCTTGACACTCATTCGGTCCATTTTATATTTATCTATTATACTTCCAACATGCGTCTCTCCTGGGGCGCATCTGTTGCCGCCCTGGCAGCATCGGCAAGCGCTGCTTCGCTTGCTGATGTCTGTACCGTCTCCAATGTGCGGTCTGCCCTGCCCTCCAATGGTACTCTGCTGGGTATCAGCATGATCCCCTCCGCCGTGACTGCTAGTGCTGTCTACAATGCCAGCGCTGGTATGGGGAGCACCGAGACTTACACCTACTGCAATGTGACCGTCACCTACGAGCACACTGGCAAGGGTGACTCCGTCGTCATCAAGTATGCCTTCCCCAAGCCCTCCGACTTCACGAAGCGCTTCTATGTCGCCGGCGGTGGTGGCTTCTCTCTGTCCAGCGATGCAACCGGTGGTCTCGAGTACGGTGCTGTCGGTGGTGCCACCAGCGCAGGGTATGATGCCTTCAACTACAGCTACGACGACGTGGTCCTCTACGGCAACGGAACCATCAACTGGGATGCAACCTACATGTTCGGATACCAAGCTCTAGGTGAAATGACAAAGATCGGAAAGGTTCTTACCAAGGGCTTCTATGGAATGTCTTCCTCCGCCAAGGTCTACACCTACTACGAAGGCTGCTCTGACGGTGGCCGTGAGGGTATGAGCCAAATCCAGCGTTACGGAGAGGAGTACGACGGAGCGATCACCGGAGCCCCAGCCTTCCGTTTCGGCCAACAGCAAGTCCACCACGTTTTCCCAGCCACAGTGGAACAAACCCTCGGCTACTACCCCCCTCCCTGCGAGCTGGCTAAGATTGTCAACGCCACCATCGCCGCCTGTGATCCCCTTGACGGCCGAACCGACGGTGTGATCTCCCGCAGCGACCTCTGCAAGCTCAACTTCAACCTGACCTCCATTATCGGAGAGGAATACTACTGCGCAGAAGAAACCAGCACCTCCCTAGGTTTCGGCTTCAGCAAGCGCGCCGATGGCACCAGCACTTCCACCACACCCGAACAAAGCGGCAAGGTCACAACCGAGGGCGTGAAAGTCGCGCAAACCATCTACGACGGCCTCCACAACTCGAAGGGCGAACGCGCCTACCTATCCTGGCAAATCGGCTCTGAGCTCAGCGACGGCGACACAACATGGAACAACGAGACCAGCAAGTGGGAACTCAACATCCCCTCGACGGGCGGCGAGTACGTGACCAAGTTCATCCAGCTCCTCGATCTCTCCAACCTCTCCGATCTCAACAACGTCACCTACGACACCCTCGTCGACTGGATGAACACCGGAATGGTCCGCTACATGGATAGTCTGCAAACCACCCTGCCGGACCTGACCCCATTCCAATCCTCCGGCGGAAAGCTGCTGCACTACCACGGTGAATCAGACCCCAGTATCCCCGCTGCGTCTTCGGTGCATTACTGGCAATCCGTCCGCTCGATCATGTACCCGCATCTGTCTTCTCAGGACAGTCTCAAGGAACTCGCCGATTGGTACCAGTTCTACCTCGTCCCCGGTGCTGCGCACTGCGGCGCGAATTCCCTTCAGCCCGGCCCGTACCCGCAGGATAATATGCAGACTATGATTAACTGGGTTGAGAATGATATTAAGCCTTCTCGTTTGAATGCCACGGTCTCGTCGGGTACTTATGAGGGTGAAACGCAGAAGCTTTGCCAGTGGCCTACTCGTCCGCTCTGGAAGAGTAACAGCACCTTCCAGTGTGTTGATGATAAGGCTTCCATTGACAGCTGGACTTACTCTTTCCCTGCTTTCAAGCTGCCTGTGTACTAGATTGTATTTCATGTACACAGTCGCTCTGAGCATGCCAAGGATGTCTCTCGCTTGGGTTATTTTTGGATTGAAGACTGGAGATTAGATTGCGGATAAGCCCTAGTTAGCCCTAAAGGGGGAGAAAGGGGGTGGGGGGGTCTAGATTTGTGACCAAGTTAGGATTCTACTCTAAATATATTCTGTTTAATATCCATGTCTATCGTCTGCTTATCTTACAAGGTTATTGTGGCCTTGGTGTCACTTTGAAAAGTGTTGAATACTCTCTGTCTAGCAATCATGTGCGTGTTTGAGGGCCGATTGCCCCTCAGTTGGGGGTCAAGGACCTTGGATGAATCGTTGTTCGGCCTCATTTATTGTACAACATTGCAAGTATAATACTTCCTCACATGTGAGAACATGTGAATGTATCAAATCGGACCATGAAAAAGACATGTGGTAAGGTTAGTCTACAAAATGCTCAACTTGTGTACCCCGAATAAGTTTTGAGAATTTTTTAATCTTCGTTCTAAATCCCCCCAAAAAAAAAGGTATCTAAATAGAAATCTGAATTGTGTTTCGTAATTTGTACTTTGCAATTTGTTCAGCATGAAAACTCCCCCCCATAACCAAAAGGTATATCCAACTAAACACCTAGAATCAAGACCCAAGCAACACTCTACCCGAGAGTGAGAGTGTAAGCGGCATCGATACCGCAAGCCAAGGTATTGACATCGTCAGGTTGCTGGTAGGACTGGACACAGTTGGCCTCACCAGGAGCACAGACGGAGGTAGGACAGGACTCGTCGCTGATGGAGACGGCGAATCCTGCGGAGACGAAGGCAGAGGTCTTGAGCAGGTTGATGGAAGACATATCCCAGAAGAGGACGTCACCGGACTGGGTGTACTCGAACTGGAGAACGTCGTCGCAGATCTCGGTGGTGGACATCTTGATGGAGATACCGCCGCCGTTGCTGTTGGTGAGCCAGGTGTCGTGGAAGGACTCGCCGGATGCGAGGGTCTGCATTTCACCGGCGGTCTCGGTCACGACCCACAGGTAGACGGTGTCGGAGAGGTTGTTGACGATGGAGACACCGCTGCCGGTGGGGGTGGCGCTGCTGCTGGTGCTGGATGGGGCGACGGTGGTGCTGGACGCGGCGCTAGTGGTGGTTGGCAGGACGGTGGGGACGCTCAGGGTCGGGACGATGGTCGAGCTAGGGACAACGGGGGTCCAAGTCGAGGAACTGACAGAGGTGGTGGAAGGAATGGCGACCGCCTCGGCGAGGTTGGTAGGTGCACTGATCGGAGTGGCGGTCTCGTAGACGGTTTCATAGACAGTCTTCCAGACGGTCTCCTCGACGTATTCAACGTCGGGAACGGCGACGGGGAGAGCGGAGGCAGTCATTGCCAGAAGGGCCGAGAGGCCGATAACGTTGAAGTGCATATTGGCTAAATTGAAAATCCGGTATTGAAGGGAAAGTGTGTGTGGAGGACAATGATTTCCTTTGAAAGAGGGACTTTAGTCTGATCTACAGACTGGTAAAGAGAGTGTTGATATGAGGCTCTGCCCCAAGGTATGAATCTAAAGGAGTGTGATTCGAAAGATCGTAATATCAAAGGAGAGAAAGAAAGAGGAGAAGGAGGAGAGGAGGGTACAGCGCCATTTTATTCTTTGGAGTGGAGTACGTAGGCAGAGGGCATTGGGCATGTCAGATTTTGGTGTGGCAGGCGTTTGATAGGCCGTCGAACCCATTGAACCATAAAATTGGGTTGACCATGCGTATCCATGTGGCCGGTGCCTGATAGACGGGGTCAATCCTAATAATCCCATTGGCGACTACCCCTTAGGGTCAGGAACAGAGATCTGGTCCGACCAACCGAATGGAACTTGCAAATGAGATTCCATGGGTGGCGTTGTCCCTGAACTACGCATTTAAGTTTTTCTTTTGTTTTTAATTTCGGTTTTTTTCAATTCTTCGCTATTGTGACTTGTTCGTCAACGCTAGTTTCTACTGTGGGGATAGTCGCCCGGTCTAGATCGAATCATAACCCACAGAGAACTTGGCCAAAAAGTTTTCAATTGGCGCCTTGTGGTTCTTTTTCTTTATTTTTTTTTAAAATTGGGCTTATGGAATTACGCCACCTGTTTGACATCCCGCACCATGTCCTGAATATCATTTTTTGTGCCTTTCCTACAATATAAGATCAATATAAAAGATCCCCTCGAGTTCTCCAGCCCCAAGATCGATTTGATTCAATTTAATCAAAGCTTGTCTTTTAGGTTGCAATAAGTTAGGAAGGAGGATAGACTATCACTTTTGCCCTAGTGCCATACATTGTACTCCGTATTGATGCCCAGCATGTCTAGACTGTGGATACGAGATTTGGGTCACATATAACATAGTTTGATTAATTATGCTTCTCTAGTCAGGTACTCTACGGAGTTGTAGTACGTAGGTAGCAACGCCGTACTTCGTATATATGTTGTACGTAACATATTTCCTCTGCCGGGCGGGGCTTTCCTGTCTTAGTTGCCGCCGCTTTTATGAGGGCGCTCAGAGTCAGGGACTTTCCCTCTTGGCGCCACTTCGGTGGATTTACTTCTACAACGGGTTCCTACGGGTTCCTAGAAAACTCTGCCGGCATCCATCGTGCCAAGCCCTGATAGGTGGCAATCCGTACGGAGTACACACTGGACACATCTTTTCATGAATCGGTACTATAAAAATATACGTACCCGATAATCCCCTCAATACACCCGTGGATGGATGTACCCACCAAGCCATAACCCCGCTCAAAAATCCACAGGAAAATTTGTATGTTATATGTTGTACATGTAAAAAGAACACATAATAACATTCAGGGAGTGGCCCCGTAAGCGACACCATTGGGGAAGACGTGGGTTTTTCGGGCAGCCGATGTATTGGAAACACGACCGTCGGTTAAAAATCTGTGTTTCTCAGACCCTGTACTGCTGGCAGCCAACGGGTCACCCCGGCTATGAGTCTCCAGCGCATTAAACACATAACCGAAGACTTGGCGGTCAACGTCGGAGGCCCACAAAAAGTCTAGATGCTCGTAGGTTGGAATCGCCTGGGCGACGGTGTCATGTGGCAACCCTTTCAGCATCACTCCGATATCAACGAGACTGTCACTGTCGCCATACAGGAGGACAATGGGAGTCTTGATGTTGCGAGTAGGGTATTTGACCGGCTTGTAAAAGCGCTCACTGGCAGCTATGCTGAAAGGGGCATAGACTTCATCATCGTAGAACTGGAAGTTCTTATTCCGGATAATTTGGAACCAATGCACGACAGACTTGGTGCTGGTGAAGGAATAGAGATGAAAATAGGCAGCAAGCTTTTGTGTTTGTTTGATGTTGCGACACTTCCAGTTGAAGAGGGCTTGGAGGGCAGTGTCGATAATGCGTACGAAGATTGGCGGATAGAGTATTGTTTGCCACATGGTCGTCGACGAGAGAATGCTGCGTCGACCAAACAATAGGAACAAAAAGTCCGGGGAGGCCTTCATCAGTGAATCAACAATGCGATTGCGAAGACCCGAAGGAGCCATGGCCGGTGCAAGTGCGACAAACACATCTATCTTCTGGTTGAGCAATGGATGAATAGCGAGTGTAGCGAATGCCTGCGCGGTCCCCTGGGAGAATCCAATGTAAGACAATGACGGCTGGTCTGTTACCTCGAGGATGTACTCGATGCTGTTGGGGATATCGGAGAAAGCGAACTGATCGATAGAGAAATCCCAAAATTCATTGGAACCAGGCGAGAATCGAATTGACTTCTTGGAGTATTTATTTCCACGGTTATTTCCCAGCCATACATCGTATCCCTTTTCCACCAGCTGGAAGGGCAGGCACCGCTGCTCATCTGTCAAGGCTACCCACACCTCACTTGACATGAGCAGGCCATGGTGGAGGTAGACGACCTTTTTCCGAAGCCCACTGGGACCATGATTCACGTTCGTATTTTCTTCTCCTTTTCGATATGCAAGCCGGTGAAGTCCAAGAAGGTAACCATCGCTTGTTTGTACAATGTGCTCCTCGGCTTGATACCCGAATAGGGCACATATCTCGGTGAAATCGGACGCGTCTGCAACAGAGCCGGCAAATATCTCCTCTTTTGTGCGCTTGGGACGGGATTCATTAGGGATTAAGAAATTGAAAAGTGCCTTGGATTGGCCATAACAAAACTTGATGATAGGGCTTGCTGGTTAGGGGGTTAGCATTGGCATTATCCATTGCTCGGTGATTTTCACTGACGAAGGCACCAAGTAATCAAATGAATGATTGTCTCAAGTAGAACAAGAATCAAAGACCCGAAGAGAGCTAGGTACTCATACCTAGAGACGTGAAGGTCAGTTGCTATGTTGTTTATATCTGAAGCTTGGAGCTCCTTACCAGAACAGTCTTCCGATGAATGGAACTCGCGCCATAATGAACGGCAATTACTATGCATATGTGCAGGTTCAATTGAAGATTTATGCAAGATACAGAGATGCTGCAAGGATTTAAAAAGCAAATACAAGCCGATGAAAGCCCCTCGACGTCATCACCAACATGTGATAGTGATGCTTATCTCATCCGGGGATTCTCCGCAACCACCAATCAGCGTCGAGATTACTGACAGCCTGAATTTGCCGTGGTCCCACGGCCTCTTTTGCTCTCTTGCTGCTTGTGGTTGTGCATTCGTCCACAAGGTCGCGTCAACATGCCCAGTTCATGCAATGATATCCGTACGTTACACCCCCCCCCCCCGAGTCGCACAAGGGAGGGTCAGGAACCAGCTGGACCTTCTACCGCAACCCTCCATGGCCATAACGCAAACTGACCACAAATGGCTTGTTTAGGGGAGGCTCTGGCTCAATGCCTCCAGGAGTCGGACTGCATCATGGTACAACGTCATTCGCCACGTGAATGTCTCAGCTCTCCTCTCGCCGAGGAGTTACCCACGAAATGTCAGCAGCTGCGGAAAGGATTCAGCGAGTGCAAGTGAGTCGGGAACCGAGCTTGAAGTCTAGGTCGACCATTATGGACCAAAGGAACATCCTCGCTAATTATTGGAATTTCCTTCCGGCACAGGCGTGGTATGATCGATATGCGCAAGCGCTTCCGCGGCAATCAGCCCATCTCGGTATCCAAGGAGATGGATGGCGGGAAACCCAGTAACTCGTCTGGGGGACAGCTATATGCTGGACAACCCGCATACCAGTCGGTCAAAGAAATCAGTGGAAACGAAGTGCAGATGGATCCAGAGAAGACCCGGGGCCTGTAAAAAGGGTATTTGGATTCGCTGTTTACATGCTGGCATGGCCCGGAGTTCGGTTACGCTTAAGACATACATTTCTTTGATACTCACCTCTCTCTCTCAAGATCGACTGAAATTCTTCATACCCCAATCTGATTATACATATTAAACCTTCACTATCTCTTCCAGAACACCCACCAGACGATCGGGCATACTCAAGAACGGCGAATGCGAGCTCGGCAGGCGGTGGGTAGTGTCAGGCCCGCCCATTTTCGAGGCAAAGAACTCCTGGAAAGTTGGCAGTAGGGCCTGATCCTGCTCGCAGATGATATAGGAGCAGGGGATATCACGCCACGGCTCATACGTGGTTTCACCTGAGAAGACCGCACGCGAGGTGTGCATTGTGATCTGATTCCATTTCTCTTGCTCCTCCAAGGTCAAGTCCTGCCAGCCAACGTTACCGGCGCCGTCTGCATGGATGTAGTCGCCCTTTTTATTGGTCAGCTAGATCTTAATGTTACCAATCATATGGTGCTGGATGGACCAACCTCGACCTTCATCCAGGGCAAATAGACTCCTCCCAGCATTCCCAGCAAGCTTTGTCCTTTGTCTAGCGCAAAGGCAGCCAGATAGATCACCTTCACAATGCCTCCAAGCTTCCCGCTCTCCGCGCGAAAGCGCTTCACCAGCCCCTCGCTAGCTGTGGAGGCTACGACACCCCCGTAGGAGTGTGCCACAAGAACAATGTCCTTTCCCTCGTCTGCCAGAGTCGTCAATGCTCTACGCATAGAGGCAACATCGTCTTCCAATGTCAGGGAAGGGGGCTCAGCGCCGATAGAAGGGTGCGCGGGGCACTCAGAAGGATAACCAAGGGTATCCAGACGGCCACGCACGGCATCGAAAACGACGGGAGTGACCCAACCACCGTGCGAGAAGACGAAAGTGGGTTTATCCATTTCCAAGAGATTAAATTGCGTTACTGCGTGTATACAGGAGGGTAACCGTTCGAACAAAGAGAACATATGAGAATCGAGGTTAATTCCTGGTTCTCCCCTATCATTAAAGCCACACGAAGAAGCGAGCTGCACTGTTGCTGCACTGTTGCTACTTTGGACAGGTTGAGGTGCTAGTATCCATTGTTAGGCCAATTAAGGATGGACGAAATGTCCCGCTGTGGGGATATTGGGACCAACGGCAGTTATCCCCGGCTTCAATTGAGGAATACGAACCCCACTGATTAGGAAGACCACCTGAGAAGACTACCCAAAAAGACTACCCAAAAAGACTACCCAAAAAGACTACCCAAAAAGACGTTGCAATGCCGCATAAGCGGCCGACTATTTTTATACCATATCATTGGGAATCGGTCATCTTTAGGACCTAATGTGTTCATTCGGGAGATCAAGATCATGCAAGAAAATTGAAAATCATGGACAGACAGCACAATGCATACGGAGATAAATATAAATCTACTGACTCTTCTTAAGCTTATCAGCCACAGGGGCAGAGTAAAGCCAGACAATGACGAAAGCCAAAAATCCTCCAATCACCGACCAAAGACCGGCAATCCATACCCAGCCGCCGGTAATAGCCCAGCTGCGCGGGTACTCGTCGTGGGCGAAGTGACGGTTAGTCACCTCGTGCTTCTCCTCGATAGCGGTGAAGAAGGGACGCTTGTAGTTTACGCGGAAGGAGAAGATACCGTGCTGATCGGGAGTCACGAACTGGGTGCTGAACACAGTGCTGGTATCGGTACGGCTGGTGGGTTCGAGGTTCAGGCGGTGGAAAGGCGAGAGCATGGTGAACTCGAGCTGGAGAGCATCGCCGGCGGGAACTTCGAAGGGAACCCACTTGTCGTAGACGTACTCGGAAACCTCAATGCTGTAGATCTGCAGGCAAAGAAAGGTTCATGGTTAGTTTGGAAGAAAATGGTAATGTATCATTGTTTCACGTACAGTCTCGTTCTTGATCCGATAGATCGAGGGGTTCAACTCTGCGCCCTCAGTGACAAGACGATGCTCGACATTGTCGACCTTCAGGACACCGGTCTCCTTGAAAGCCCAAGCAGTCAACTGCTTAGCGAACTCGCGGTTCACGGTGGAAGCCTTCTTGCCGCTGGGCGTCTTGACGGAAGCCGAGAACCACTTGTCCTCCAATGACTCCACTGATCCGAGAACAGTGAAGCGGGCAGAGTTGCGTGCCTGCATAGCGGACACGATGTTCAGCTGCGACCCGGTAGCCAGGATATCTTCCGCCGCGGGCGTGCCCTCCTTGGGGTTGTAGCTGTATGCAGTGGCAGGGGCCTTGAGAATCGGAGAGAGGAGGGCGCTGTCACCACCAAGAGTCTGGGGAGCAACTCGGGGAAGGGCAAGAACACCTTCACCGTCAAAGAAGGCCTTGACGTCAGGACGGAGGGGTCCAGGGCGCTGGAGGACAAGGACGTCATGCTTCTCGGCGGCCGAGATGGTGTCGTAGTTGAAGTGGTCGACAACAACTTGTGAGCGGTCGGTGGAGAGGTGGATATCGAGTTCAAGGAGAAGGGAGCTGACGGCGCTGGAGGTGGCAGTCTTGCCAGAAAGGGCGAGGAGGATGTTGCCATCCTTGTTCATGAAGTCGAGGATGTGTTTGGGGGTCAAGGAGGGGCCGAGGCCTGTATTCTTGGGTCAATTGACTAGACATTGTACCAATTAAACCAGGATTGCCTACCTTTGGACTTGGGAGGGAGGACCAGAAGGTGGTCGTAAGCCCTTTCGCCATGCTTGAATAGGGCAAGCTGTTCACTCTTGGGGGATTCGATTGAGACATCGTATCCTCGTGCTGAAATCAAAAAAGATTAGCAGGTTATCTGTAGATGGAGGCAGAGTATATTACCCTCTAGATCTGCCCACAGCGTGGAGTACAGGTCCTTCTGTTCTGTGTCTTCCAGAACGGCCAACAGGCGACTGCCGGAGCTACTCAGCGCATTTACCACAGCCAAGAAGCAACAAATAAGCAACGCAAGACACCACCTCATTTTGAATAAATTCCGCACAGCGGAGCGGAAGGTATCAAAAAGAAGTAAGTAAAGGAAGGTGGTTGAAGATTCAAGTTGTATAGATAGCCAGAAAGGGCGACGTGTTTAATGGGCGAGTGCCAAGACCTGAGAGCGCTGGGTCCGCATCTCCGAACTTCGACTTCACCTCGTCCCGGCTTCAATTTTGCTTCTCTTGTTCTCCTGCCACTCAACAACCACTAAGTGGGACTAGTGTATCTGTTCATTCGTGTGCGCTTGAACAGTTTTATTCTATTACTCAGGCATTGGCATCCCACCTACATCGCAAAACCCCGGTCGTCAACGACCTCTTCCTACAGCCATGTCTACCCCTCAGTTCTGGTCGACTCCCCTCCGCTACATCCGCTGGGCTGCGCACGAGAAGCCAGCTATCCTTGCTGCTATTGCAATCGGCTTCATGGGTCCCGTTTCGCTGGCCTCTATTCCCCCCATCCGCCGCGCCCTCGGTGACGTCGACCCTGAGCCCATTCCTCTCACATATCCCAGTATGAACCCATCCAATTCCTACAAATCGGTGCATGAGCATCGAAACTATATCCAAGTAATCTGAATCTGACCAATATCTTCACTACGTACAGTTCCGCAGGGTCCGCGGGTTGTTCCTAAGGGCTACGATGACGAATAAACGGGTTCCGATCCACGAAAATGTCAAGTTATCGGAAGTTAGAGAGAATTTCGTGTATTGTCCGAGCCTGGGCGGAATAAATTCAGCGGATGACAGGAGATGAGTTGGCTGTGCCACTGGACTGATGAACAAGTGTCATCGCATCAGTGTGGGCAATTGAAAAGACTTGTTCTGGGGCAACTGCTCCTGGCCATCAAAATGCTTTGATACCAATATTTGTTGCGCATACGCCGAATGTCGAGACCGGCGCTACAGTGTATGTACTATGTTTTGTGCAATCATATAATCGACATTAAGTCGCTTTTCTATGTTTCAAGTATATATTGGCTACGTTGGGAATAATTTCATTCTTGCGAGATGTCCATCCCACAATGGAGTCAGGCTGCTCGCCATATTCACTAGCAGTACTACCTGTAAGCACCTGATCAATTACAGAATTTGCATTAGAAGCTAGCCTCAGGTCTGACAAGGAAAGTAAGCAATTTAGACATGATATCTTGATTCATCCAAGGTAAGAAATTATGCAGAGTAGGAGATTCATTAAGATCATGGAGTCAATCCACGATCTTGCACATCAAAACGTCAATCACAAAAGACGGACCAACGCCGCAAATGCTCATATCTACATGTAGGCCACCAGCCTTAGTTTATCGAAGCACAACGCTCTCGGAAACCAAAGCCAAAAAAAAAAAAAAAAAAGTAGAACACAAATGAAACAAAAAGAAAAAGTTGCTAAGAACACATAAATCCTGTACACCGTTAAAAACCAACGAAGAAATCGCATTATTGTGGGGTGAGTATTCCCGGAATCCGTGAGATCAGAGAAAACAAACAAAACGCTCAAGTCCGGACCACCTTTTCGTAAACTCAATCAAGCACATCACTCATACTCCTGGCTGGCCAATTGCACAAAAGCATGGGAGAGAAATCAAAATAAAGACGGATGTTCACGGGAAATCCAAGCTCCTGCCACAGAGCAATTGGGTTCAATTCCAGTGGAAAGTCCAAGGGTAAAAAAGAAGCGGTATTCATGTCCAATGGGAAGTGGAAAGTCATCCTGACTGGGCCATTTGAAGTGGGATGTGAAACATAGAACATCTCTGGCTTAGTCGGGAGTTCCTGGACCGGAGACAAATTGGGGATCTGAGAATTGTGGCCGAGAGAGGAAAGAAGGCGTAGAGATTGTCCAGGAGATTATCACAGACATCAACATTATTCCAAGGAGCATTTTGGATTTGTTCCAGGAATAAAGCATCAAGTGGACCACAATATGGATGGAGAGAGAGAGAGAGAGAGAGAGAGAAATTATGAATGCAGGAAAACCCTTGGGGGCGGTCATTCTTGTCTACCGCCGACGGTGGGGGTTGTCTCTGGTTGCTTGTGGCCTGCGCTCATACTCTGGAGTGTATCTGGGCTCCATTCCTATCCGGGGATCCGGGGCAGTAGTGGCAGGATAGGACATCCCGGAAGTTACGGTAGAGTACTCCTGTTCGGCATCATATCCAGGTCCCGGGTATCGGGGAGCATTGCTTCGGCCATTGTCGTAACCATAGCCCGTGGGGGCATATGTGTACGATTGGGGGTGTTGCATGTCCGCAGCCGTCACGACGGGTTGATTGGAACCAGAGTAGGAAACCTGGGCTGGAGGGTACGGAGCTGTACCTGATGCATACGGCGAGTGAGTGGCAGATGAGTATGATGGAGGATTTGTGTAGGGGGCATTCTGAGATCCACTGTAGGAGCCCTGGGAGTAGGGATCCATGTATGACTGAGCGGGTGCAGCAGTAAAGGGCGTAGGGGATGGACCCTGTGACTGGCGAACCTCATGAACGGGCGCAGGGGCATAGCTCACTGGAGCCGGGTTAGGTGCATGGGAAACATTCGTGTCTTGAATGTAATTCCCACGCGGGTAGCCTAAGTCAGCCCGGCGTGAGACGTCCGCCTCCCAACGAGCGGAGTCAGCTTTCAGATCAGTAATCATCTCCTGTATTCGACGTGTGGTTAGAATGTAATCCTGACTTATCTCGCTTGTTGTCGCATGTCCACCGTCACTTACAGATGTGAGATTCCGATAAGCACGGATGAAGAATCCTGGGCGGCCCTGTTCGTGGTTAGTCAAAACGACATTTTCTAAGTCATCGAGTCAAGAGTGGAAGACGAACATTGTGGTTGCCAGGTCTGACGAGGGCATCATTTCCAAGGTAGCGACAAATATCTGCTTGAATAACTTCTCGGCTGATTCCTTCACCGGGGATGAAATATTCATTCTGACGCTCCGGGCGTCCTTCATAGCGGCCTGTCATAATGTATTCCAAGGAGGAAAATATGGGGTTTAAAATTTTAAAGTCCTCGGATCCAAAGGGCCAGAAAAGAGGAAGTCCAAGAGAAAATCCGGAGTGTGGCAGATGGTTTGAGAGAGTCCTGGGGAAAGTTGAAAGAGGGTGGTGAGTCCGTTTTTATTGTAGGATGTACAGATTCTATCAGGCGACGAGCAGATTCCAAAGCCGACAATCAACGACTTGAACGGTTTGTTTCCTTGATTCCAGGGCAAGCAGAAAACGAGATACGATCCTTGGGAAGTGGCCAGAAGAAAATTGTTCCTGGTCGCGAATAGTAAAAGTCCTTGGGGAAAAAAGTCCGGTTAATCCTGGGAAGAAATTCTCGCTGGTTGTCCACTGGGGCAATTATCCTGGGAAATTGAGAAGGCCTCAAAAAGAAAACGGTGATTGAATAGCGACAAAGAGGTTGACAGGTGTTCAAGAGAGGATGAGTTGTCAAGATCAATTAGGAGAAAGAGAAACACGGGCTGGCGGGGGGTCCTGCGGGCTGTCTGTAATCTGTTCGGGAACGAACTAGATATTTGCCAGGGGGTAAAAAGAGTAGTTTGAAGTGCTGGCAAGAGAAGCCAGAGAGAATATGGAGAAAGGAAAAGAAAGAGAGAGAGAGAGAGAAGGGAAGAAGGAAGAGGGGGGGAAGGTAAAGTGGACATCAAAGGGCCAGGGCGGTTGGGCCGTCTTGGGCTGGTGCCACGACTCCCCACTGAGATCAAGGCAAAAGCATGCATGGTCAAATGTGGATTAGACTAATGTGCAACCCTATGCTTGTAGCCGCTTGAAAAAAGTTTTCATTTTGTATTATTAGGTATTCATATGTCAATATAACTATGGATATAGATATATACTCCCCTTCCTAATCAAATAACACGTCCAATGTTTGGAAAACTAAGCAAAACTAAGGAAAAATAGATAGCTGTACGGAGTGGATACATAGAGATGTACCTTGTACCCTAAAACTAGACCTTAAAAGGGTTGCTCTTTGTTTCCCACTAGATTTTAGTTGGGACGGAAAAAAAAAGTAAGGGCCGATCCCCCATACTCAACCAGCTTGGATTGCTCCTCAGTCTGTGCCCCTGGACCAGGTTAATATCGAAACTCTACAGGACTCCACCGGTGGATCTTCAGCAGCGGTCAAGCAGAGCTGTTGATAGTAAATGAGATCAAGAACTGTCAGATGTTCGTATGTATGGTAGGAGAGGGTAGTGTCGAGAGGGGGGGGGGCAAATCATAAGACTCATTGTGATTGATCCCTCGCACACCACATCTGCAAAACGAACATGACAGCAGAGGACCAATCTATTGACAGAAAAGACCGGTGGCGAGCTGCAAACTTGCCACCTGGAAAGTTGGCAGCCGGTGTCCACACAAGATGACCGTTGGGCAGGAATGCGTGGCTTTGGGCACCTGCGCGAAGGCTCCGAGCCTCTGGTCCACTTACAGCCCGTCTGTGTCAGCTGGATCGCACAGATCGGAGATCATCCTGTCTCGTTTCTTTTTTTTTTCATGCTCGAGACCTCTGCAGTGGACGAGTTACAACATCGGAAAATCCTGCACGAGAACACGACATCTGACTGTGCAGGGGTAGGTTGAAGAAAAATAAGCAGGCACTAAGTGATGGGTCATTTGGGCATTCCTGGTCTATAACACTGGGGAATATGGAAAAGTAGATTGTAGCTGTTTTTAGATTTTGACTAGTCCATTGTAGAAGAACCTTGAAATAACTCTCGATATTTACTTTGTAAGTTGGTAAATGGAAATCCCAAGGTTGAATCGAAGTGATGAGATAAACAAACACGACTTCCCGATGTCGGGTTGAAGTTTACCACGTGCCGGCGCTAGTCCATTTTAGGTTATTGTCCCAAGGTTGGAAGCATCAGATTCCAAGCTCTGACCGACAACCTCAATAATGGTGTTCACCGTCATGACGCAGGTGAAAGCATGTCCGAACCCACCGAGTCGTCCGATTCCTTGAAGGTCTCCCGATTTACCTATCGACAATTGCAAGGGTTGCTACAGGGTTCCACAGCAACCCCTCTGCGTGTGGTTGCGCATATCGACCTGGATGCCTTCTATGCGCAATGTGAGATGGTCCGCCTGGGGACTCCGCGGGATAGACCGTTAGCAGTGCGACAATGGGATTCTTTGATTGCCATCAATTATGCAGCCCGACCCTTCGGAATCAGTCGATTGATCAATGTTGTGGAGGCCAGGAAACTATGTCCAGACCTCGTCTTACAGCATGTCGCGACTTTTCGAGAGGGCGAGGGAGGGCAGTGGGCATATCGGGATGATTCATTTAGAAACATCAGCACGGACAAGGTGTCGCTAGATCCGTACCGGGCACAATCGCGAAAGATCCTCCAGACGATGAAGGAGGCGCTGGCCACATGGAGTGCTGATGACACGGAAGTCGAAATCCAGAATACCAAACAGGGTCTCTCGGCTGTGTTGGAAAAAGCTAGTATTGATGAAGTATTCATGGATTTATCTCCATTGATATATAGGGCGCTTCTTCAGAGGTACCCGGAACTTCGGATTGCAACACAAGACGAGAACCGGGATGCAGAACTGCCTATACCGCCGACTACGGCCTTGCAGTGGGATACCGACTGCTTGGTGGACCTGGACCAGCACGAAATGGAGGAAGACGATCCAGACTGGGATGACGTTGTCATGCTGATAGGATCTGAAATCGTACGATCAGTGCGGAACGCAGTTTGGGAGAAGCTCAGCTACACCTGTTCGGCTGGGATTGGGCGCAATAAAATGATCGCAAAACTAGGAAGTGCCTGCAACAAGCCCAACCTACAAACCGTTGTACGGAATCGAGCGGTGCAGAATTTCCTAAATGGATATAAATTTACTCAGATCAGAATGCTGGGTGGTAAGCTCGGTGATCACATAACTGCCGCCTTTGGGACGGAGAAAGTCAGCGAGCTTCTTAATGTACCGCTTGAGCAATTGCGCACTAAGCTGGCTGACCACACTGCAACCTGGCTTTACGGGATCATCCGTGGTGAGGACCGCAGCGAGGTGAATCCTCGAACCCAAATTAAATCCATGCTATCCGCGAAGTCTTTCAGACCGAGCATCAACTCTCTTGGTCAAGCTGAGAAGTGGCTTCGTATCTTCGCAGCCGATATATATGGCCGGCTTGTGGAAGACGGCGTGCTTGAAAATAGACGTCGTCCGAAAGTGATTACGATGCACTATCGAACTGCGCAATCTCGTTCTCGCCAAATTCCAATTCCAGGCTCTAGCGCAATTGACGAGGACCTTCTCTACGACCTGGCCAATACTTTGCTTCGTCAGGTTGTGGCGGACGGACAGGCATGGCCCTGTTCCAACCTATCGCTGAGCGTGTCAAGCTTTGAAGACGGCGTGAGCAACAACAAGGCTATTGAGGGCTTCTTGATTCGCGGTGATCAAGCAAAAGCTTTGAGTCATTCC
This sequence comes from Penicillium thymicola, assembly GCA_030142185.1. Classification (NCBI taxonomy): domain Eukaryota; kingdom Fungi; phylum Ascomycota; class Eurotiomycetes; order Eurotiales; family Aspergillaceae; genus Penicillium; species Penicillium thymicola. The sequence continues at coordinate 27,926 of LACB01000062.1, forward strand.
TCAAGACCCCGATATGCCGATAATTCCCCCAGTGAACAACAAGCCCCAATTGAGAAAAGACGAAAGCTTGATGGGGACGGGGGCCCGATAGTAAGATTCTTTGAAAATCAATCACATCTTGAAGATACTGCCGCAGATGAGCCAGACAGCCTCCAAGAACCGGCCGAAATGGATTCCGAACTGAGCGAAAATCCCCGGTTCGTATGTCCACGGTGCTCGAAGTCAATGGTCGAGTATGAAAAGGAAGAACATGATGATTGGCACTTTGCCAAGGACCTCTCAAGCCAGGACAGAGAGGAGGCGAAGGGTTCACAGCCGTCACTTCCCACGAAAAGTAGTGCACGCGGGACAACTGCTCGTGGGAGAGGTGGACGAGGTGGAGGGAGTCGGGGCAAGCCGGAAAAGGGGCAGATGCGACTTTCTTTCCAGTGACCTATGAGCCTCATAATCTTCTGTTCTCTGATATATTTTGATAATATGTTTTCACTTGGCTTAGTATAGCTACAGTATACCCAATGTCCTGGACCAAAACCACACTACCGCCTGGCTGGGTCAACTAATACCGATTGTTCATAATTCTATATTGTTACTCGTTGTCAAAACACATCAAACCCCGGAAACGCTAGCTTGACTGACGTCCCTCCACGTTGTGAGTGCCCAGAAGTGCATAGAAAGTTAAGTCGGTAATGCGTAGTCAAATTGGGGACCCCGAGCAGAAGCATTCGACAATGTAGATCAGGCTCGAATGCCCAGCAAACGGGATATACGGCTTTGGGCTGCTCTATAAGAACATGGATAACGCCAAGCATTATACACCCCACCCGAATACACCTGGGCAGTCAGAACGGCGGTTTTTGAGAAGAGAACCAAGGTTCCAGCAGGATTAGCTAAGATTCTGGGGTAGCTCTGGAGAGCCTTGGAACTTTAGATTTAGGAGAACTGGGGAGTAAACAAGAGCGAATGAATATCTTGGCTGAAACGAAAATGATTGTTTCATCTAAATCTGCCCTTGAAGTGCAGTGACATAAGCCGCGGGGTCGATCACTCTGCTTTTCGTCAGCCCTTCAAGTCACACGATCCACGTTTCCATTTCTCTATATTGTATGTGTACTCAGTCGATTCTTGAATCTACATTCTCGATTTATGTACATATGTTGTACTTATCTTGCTTCTCGTACTATTGGTAGCTGCCCCTCGGTGATCTTGACTACCTGTACCTAGGTAGAGCACAGCCCACCTTCCTTTTCGCAAGCCCCACCAGCCACCAACTACCGGATTTAACTGTTGCCTTGAACTGAGCCTTTGGCAGGCTTCTACGCCAAAGCCTTGAATATAAGAGTCTTCTCTTTCACATATATTCCCGACCGCAGATACGGCCGATCGACCACAAGGTCCAATGCGGTGATCACTCGCACAGTCCCACGATGTCCCGCCGAGCACCACCCCGCGACTACGACGAGGAAGATGAGTTCTATGAAATGGAACGAGAGCGCGAGCGAGACCACAGACCGCGTCGCCGATATCGCGACTACGAGGAAGATGCTGAATATCGTCGCCTAAGGTCCGAGCCTCTAGTGGAGGACATGGAGCGTATGCACACCCGAGAACGTCCCAGGCGAGACTTTATGGAAGAGAGCTTTGCGCCGCCGCGAGGAAGGGATGATATGGTTCACATGCGGCCAAGAGAGGAGGTAGATATGGTCTCTCCTGAGCGATATATGTCTCTAGACCGCGAGGATCCCTACCCGCGGCCGGCGGGGTCCCGGCGTAGACCTCGTCCTCGTGGAGTAGACGAGGAAGATATGATCTTTGAGGAACCAGAGAGACGCCGGGGTAGTCGGCGTCATCCGCGAGACATTGACGAGGATTCGACTTTCGAGGAGAGAGGAAGACACGGGGATAGGAGGCATCGCCCTGAACGAGAGCGAGAAGTTGAAGATGATCTTTTTATCGACGAAAGTAAAATGCGTGGTCTAAGGAGACGTCGTCCCGAACGAGAGCGAGAAGTCGAAGGCTGTGTCTTCATCGAGGAAAGAGAAAGGCGCGGAGGTAGGAGGCGCCGCCCGGAGCTAGCATCCGAAGAGGATTTTCTGTCTGAGGAAAGACCAAGGGAAAGAGGCAGTGGTAGGATGCGCCGTTCAGAGCCAGAATTTGAGGAGGACGAGGAACTCCTTGTTGAACGGGAAAGACGCCGAGGAAGCAGGCGCCACCCTCGGGAGTTGGAACAGGACGATTTGGTCATTGAAGACAGAGAAATACATAGAGGGAGCAGGCGTCACCCGGAACGAAGGTCTGAGGACGATCTTCTCTATGAAGAGAGAGAAAAACGCCACCGCAGGCGACGTCCAGAAAGGGAAATTGAAGACAACCTCTTAGTTGAAGAGCGAGGGGGAAAGGGAGGAAGAAGACACCACCCAGAGCGGGAATTAGAGGAAGAGGAAATGCTCATTCGGCGGAAAGAACGAGAAGGGCCTCCTTTACGTCGCGGATGGGACAGTGAACTCGATATTCAATCGCGTGAAAGAAGATTGGAGTTTGAGGAAGAGCCATACCACCGACCACGGCCACGGCCTCCGCCTCCCCAAAGGGTCAAGGTGGAAGAGGATCTGCTTGACAATGCGCCTCCCGAGCGATGCCGAGGCCAAGTCGATTTTCCAGACCTAGAATTTGAGGATGATATGGTCATCCGGCGAAAGGACAAGGGACCACGACCAGTCGACCGTGTTGATGAGGAGGAAATAGTTATACGCGGTCGTGAAAAACGGCGCAGTGTACCTTCGGAGGATCTCGAACGCGAACTAAGAGGTCTTCGGCGAGAGGGCAGGGGCCGGATTCCACTGGACGAAGAGCTTAACTCGAGCTCGCAGTTTGACTCCAAGCCACGCACCAGAGACCTTGAAGAGGTTAAGGAAGATATCAAGATTCGGAAGTCAAAGGACAAGCTCCCATCTCGCCAGCCGTCGCCTTCTATGCATTCGATACATGTACCCCCAATCCACCAAGACATGTTCACCCGCCATACGCACATTGACCATGGTAAGACTGTTGTTGGTAACCCAGAAAGAACATTCTTCTAACCGAACCAAGGCTATAAAGACGCTCATACCCCTCGTGTGCGCAGTCCGCAACCGCGGTCCCGGAGAGGTAGTTTTGATGAGATCGATATTCCACATCGGTGAGTAGACGAATTCTCTTTTTTGCTGCACGCTAACATCCGGCCTAGAAAAATGCGAGGTGGACGAATGTCAGAGGAAAATATAGTCCTCAAACACCGTGACAGTGAAGAGTCTCTGACCCCGGAAGACTCAATATCTCCAACTAGCGGCCCAGCTGTTGATTTCAGCGACCCGTGGGAGCGAGAAACAATATCCGCGACACGTCGTCGGCCGCCCAAGTCGCTGGAAGACGAGAGCGAGTCGGATGATAGTCTCGGAATAAGTGAGGCTCCTTCCATGCGCGAAGTGGAAAAGGATATAATGATTGAGAGCACCCGGGTAGTGAACAAGGGCCCCAGAAGCACGGACGACTGGTCTGTGGTGCATGCTCTATCTCCTGACGAAGCCATCGAGATGACAGGAGCTCTGGACGTTGTTGAGGTCAAACCCCGACATTCATCAGTCGACAAAGCAGAAGTGGGACGAGTCGCTCAGCAGGTGACGGAGCCGGAGACTCGGAACGATCGGTGGACGGAAATTGCGAAGAGATTGGTAGTGAGGGAAGCTATTGAGCAGATGGGATTTGAGTACGAAGAGACAAGGACATGCTACTACATCTTCTCGTACCTTAAGCCGGTATGTATCATCTGAACAGACAGCTTTGTTGGATTCTGACCCGTTTGGCCACAGGATGACATAGATGAGCTTGTCGAGTTGTCCGATGACATTCGAAGTGCTCGTCGTAGACGCATTCGTGACATCCAGCGGGAGCGGGTCTCTGTCCCTGATATCGTACCCCATATGAGACCCCGTGTGGGAATGCCTCCGCGGGCACGGATGATAGAGAAGCGCATGCAAGATATTCGAGATCGAGAATGGATGCATTCTCGGCGGTAATGTTACCTATGAATCTGATGTGTATGAACAATGAATTTATGATAACCTTTTTTTTCTGCGCTGAACTTGGAAAGTGCAACGACGTTCAGTCGGTATGTGTACCGTCCAACATCCTCCCCCGTCAGGTCCTTCCCCGACGGCGAATGCAACGCGCGGTGAATACAACGCGCGGGTCCATTTGAACGTATAAATAGCTAGAGATCAGAACAAACGCTCTTCCCTCGTTCACACGCCCACGTGCTCTGAAACACATCACGGCGTTCACCGTCTTTCCGACCCAGCCCTACCTCAATATGTCAAACGCATCCCCATCAGGTAGTACACTCCCCTCTGGAAGTTCTTCGGAACTACGTCGCTCCTCTACTGTGGTTCGTGTAAATGATGAGAATTTCAATATCCCGTCTCCCCAGCGGAAGATCTTCATGCGCCAGCTCAGGAAAGCTCTTCTAGAACAACAAGTCCCCTCCCCATTATGGGCTGTTCTCCATGTATGCGACATCGAGAGGCTTGAGTTGATTCTCCAACTCGCCCACTTCTCACTGAAAATCATGGATAGCTTTGCTGAAGTTATTTGTTCCCTTCCATTCAAATGGACGGTGACGCCATCTCCATCCCAACAGTTGGAAACAGGATACGTGCCTTCCGGTTTCTGTCCGCGACCCCGTGCTCCCCCAGTTGCAATTTACGCCGCCAGACAACGAGATGGAAACAAGTGTGTCATCACAGGCACCCGTAAGATTTACCAAACGAGTCCGATCTTTCCAGCTAGCGCATTCACCTCCAGCTTGAGGGATGATCCATTTGCTCCTAACATTTGGAGATTCGCCGATGTGTTCTGGGGAAAGAGCAGAACCGAAAGATGGAGACGGGCTGTTTTCAATGACCCAACTCAACCCGAGAAACCTGTCAATGATTGTACTAATCTGATCTGCCTTCGGAGAGACATTCGGTCTGCATGGTCAAGTGGTTTGTTCGCCCTGCGTCCCGTCTGGGTGTCTGAAGATAACACCGAAATGGAAATCGAGTTCTACTGGCAGCCGAAGCCAGACCACAAGCTTTACGACCTGGTTGATTTGTCCAAGCAACCCATCTCTAACAAGAACGTCACCAGCGTGGATCGACTGGTCGTCGCGGTAGGAAAGCGAGGTGAACCATCTTATCATACCATTGAGTCCGGCTACAAATTTCGAATGACAACCGACGACCCCATTGAGACACCGCTTCCGAGTTTCGACTTGCTGGACATGCAGTGGCATTTCATTCGAATGGTCAGCTTGTGCGCTGCAGGCAGTTTCTTCGATGAGGATAGTGAGGATGGATCTGACGCCAAATCTGACATTACTACCCCACCGGAGCAGCCTTCCACCCCCACCCCGCCAAACGAGGACGTTCGGGCCTGGGTTGAATCATTTTCGGTCGGTTCCGATTCCGAATCTGATTGCGATTCCCCTCCGGGCTCAGAATTCGTGGAGGATGTCGATGCATTGATGATTGGCCCTCTGCCAGGGTCCGACACCCACCGTTCGCGTAGTGATAGCCTGGGTTCGCAGAGTTCGCAGAGTTCGCAGAGTTCCGAGAAGACAGTAACAGATTTGGGTTCGGCGGGTTCAGCAGGTGAGGAAAGTTCAACCAGCGTGATTGATGTGATCTCCGGAACTGGTCATCTATCCATCGACTTCAAAGGCGACAGTTAAATCATGGGTTCAGACCCTACACATTTCATGTACCAAAGCACACAGACGACTTGATTTCCTGCTCGTATTTTCTATGCGGGCAGGTGTATGATGTATATCGAAACGCCTTTTCTAATTGAACATGTTGATTTGAATAACTATCGAAGATCGCAAAACTTCCAAGGTCGCTCCGTACATGGCATTCGAAATGACTCCGAGATATGGTTCGCGGATGCCTCATGTAGGCTACACCAAGAGATCAGCACTGTACGGAGGTAGGCTTGTTTCAGACCTAGAACGCCACCTGCAAGCCACCAGGCACAATAACAAATAATCATCCCCTTAACTTCGCCACATCCTGAATCAGCATGCAAAAAGGACCTAGCCCGAGATGGAGAGTAATAGTAACTACGAGACGTCCGTAGGCCCCCCGCGGGAGATTACGTCGTACTGATCTCGCTGCCCTTCCACTTGCGTTGTTGTGGTGGATTTGTCTCAGCCATATGAGCCACAACATCATGACTCCAGGGCCTGCCTTGGCATTGTCCAGATGTGTACGGAGTAAGGTTTGGTGAACAGATCCGTATGTTGTAGTGATATTTAGTATTCCGTACTCCGTACTCCGTATTGGATTCTGGATTGCAAAATGGATCTCAATGATTCTTGGTATTATTAATGGACTATTGCGTTTCGCGTATTAAGGTTCTGCACTCGGAGAACATAATAAGGGGATAGGTACGGACTGTTTTAAAGCAATTGAACCACATGCAGCTATATTGTAGATGTGTAATAGGAAGTCTTAGATCTTTCTCTTAAAAGATAAATTGTATGCCAATTGAAATAGAAATTTCAAGATGGACATCTGTACAGGACTGTGCTTCGTATCGTTTTTACGTTTTTACACCAAGTGGAAAGTGGAGCATCTCCATCCCCACTTGGGAGATGAGTGGGATGATTTATTTTAGATGAGTCGAGAAAGGAAATAAACCTTGGAAAAAGGGGAAATCATCATTCTGTGTACGGAGAGTATGGAGTATGTAGTACAATGTTGTACTACATTATGTTGGTTGGTTAGTAGAGTTATGTTGTATATTGTACCAGACTAGATTGAGATATGCAAACCATTAGTCCACGCACAGTCGAGAGAGAAACGACAATTGTATTTAATAGCCGGTCAATCCCAGTTGTTTCATGACAACTGACTCCCTTCCATCCGGCAAATCACAGCGATCTCTTGTGTCGATCGTCGTTACTGGCGGCATTTGGGGGGGGTTTCGAGAGCGAGCATTCGGTGTACGGAGTACTCCGTATATTGTACTCCGTATATTGTACAATATTCAATTCCCGGGGTGATACAAATCCTTGTGTTACCTCACGGTCTAGACACATTGTAGCAGGGAATTCACAAGTTGACAGGTGTCCATTTCATCATGATATACGGAATAGTCTTGGACAGCTCGTGCCATAGACTGTAGAGTGGAGGAAATACTTTTATTGCCACGATGGTGCTAGTCTGGAAGGTTCTGACAACATACAATATATGTTGTATGGAGGATATAAATAATTCCTTAATGCACAGAGGCCAAGCCAAAGTTGGAACATTCTTAGAGGAGTTTTCTCTCCACCCAATTACGTATGTCCACAATTACGCTAACTAGTTCTGTACTTTTTGTACTTTGTAATTCTGGTAATGCACTGGTGATCTCTCCAACTGTTTCGGATATAATAAAGAAAGTGATACATAAATAGAAGTACGCTATTCCCTGCAGATATTAAAGAGTACTATAACATACACCAGTAGATCGAAAAAAGAAAAGAAAAAGAGGTATGAAGGGTGGAATGTGTGGTCCAACGATCTTTGGTTCTACCAGTCAAGGTCATTGCAGTGGAGAAAAAGCGCATTAGGAAAAAAGTCAATAAAATACTTGTTCTACGAGACTGAGATTGTGAGACTGTAAGACTGTAAGACTGTGGTATATCTGTTATACAATGGGAGATATAAAGATTAAACGATGGGTTGTTATAGGCTCACACTTTGTACAAAGGTACATGGATGTACCTTACTGAGATAACAACATTTGAAGATATTCTCTAAAAGGGCCCAGAGTAAAAACAATAGATCTATACAACTAAATAAACTAAATAGACTACAATATACTTGGAGATCCCAATTAATTATTCTAAATCCCACAGTAAAATAGGAAAATCAGTATCCACCGGGTATGTCGGGAGGCCTCGACATACTCCGACGAGGATAGTTAGTTGGTGTAGGATAACAGGATAGCACCTAAGGCCCGTGACTGTGGAGATCCCCTTTCTCCTCTCTCTCTCTCCCTCCCTCTCTCTTTTTCCTTCGTACATTCGACTTCGCCTTCTTCTCCCCCCTTCATTTCATTTTTGTTTCTTTCTTTTCTTGTTATTTTGTTGCCTAGCCCTCGAGCCCTCCGAGTCATTGAGACAATGTGTCTTTGATACGGGAGAACCTACAACTTTTTCAGTGTTTAGTGGGGGGATCAACAACGATTGAGACGTTTCCGATCGACTGCCATTGATATATTAGATTCTTCCTTCCAGACACTATCGGATCTGGTCCATAGGTGATCGACAATTCACATCGGTCGGCCCACACAGTCAATTTCGATCTTCACTCTGCGCAAACTTCTTACCGTCGGTACCCTCACGCTTGTCGAGATCTGGGAGGAAAATAAAAGACAACCACAAACCCAAAGAAAGGGCGATCGGGTTTGATAAAAAAAAATTATCGATCGAGCACACCCACCATGAAGGTCGCGGAGGTGGTGTCAGTTTTTGCTCTTTTGGCTCGGCCATTCGCGTCGGCCGCATCCAGCCTCACATACTGTGCTTCAATCAACACAGGGTCTTCCTTTAGCGCAGGTAAGCGATCGTTAAAAAATGTAAAGACTTGGCCCTATCGCTGACTTTCCACAGTTTCTGACACCTATCAATCAAATGGAGCATGTCTAAAAACTTGCGCCGATTACGCCCTGGGTATCCTACAAGGGAAGAAGTGCTGGTGCTCGAATGTTGCTCCCTCTAAATCGTCGCAATCCTCTGACACCTCTGACTGTAATGATACATGCCCGGGTTATCCCGCGGACAGTTGTGGAAGTGCATCCAAAGGAGTGTTCGCCTATCTGGAAATTACAGGCAACGATGTGACTAGCACAGCCGGTGGTTCAACAACCTCAACAACTACTTCGTCGTCATCGTCAAGCTCAACATCAAGCTCAAGCTCAACTTCGGTAAGCCACCCCTTCTTTTTTTACTTTTGGATATATCATCTTTTGGGGTTTCTTTTCGTTTTCTATCTTTGGACCGATAAACCTTCCTGTCAGCCTATGTAGCATGATTGGGTGCTCTACTCTTTCTTTGCTTGTGGCTCTAATATCCGGGATAGGAGAGTACGAGCGTTCAGCCTGAAACAGTCACTGTGACTGCCTCGGATCCTTCCATTTCATCCTCACAAACTGTATCTTCAGTATCACTGGTTTGGTTAAATGGCACTTTTGGCTAACTTTTGATCCTAGTCAACTTCGTCGGATGAAACAACCAGTACCTCGTCTACTGTCTCTCTCCAAACCAACGCTGGTGGCCAAGTCAAGACAATCACTGTTGATGGGTCAAGTGCAACTGCTGGCGCCGATTCCGGATCGGCGAACACTACCTCTACCAGCTCGAAATTGAGCGGAGGTTCCATCGCAGGCATTGTGATTGGTGTTCTTGGAGGACTCGCCCTGATTGGCGCCCTCATCTTCTTGATCGTTTTCTACCGCAAACGGGCTCGCGCCGTCAGCCCTATCCCAAGCCAGGAAATGGCCGATGACAGAACCAGTAGGGGATCGAGCTTCATGGGAGGTCTGTTCCCGCGGAACAACGGAGAAGGCGCTGCTGGAGGACCTATTCCCGCACGTTCCGGCACAACATTCACCGATCGGCGAATGAAGACCAACACTGTTCTCTACCCCAACGGTGCTCGGGAGAGTAGTGTTTCGCTGCAGGACAACGAAGACTACTCGCGTCCTGTTCTTCGCGTAAGTTTAATCTTGAACTTTGCATTATGGCCAAACACTCTTGCTAACTGCGTGCTTTCTAGCTTACCAACCCCGATTAAATCTGGAATGACAATTTTATTTGACCGCCTTTTCTTTCTCTCCTGTCGTCGGCGCCTTTCAATCTCCATTAATATCACGCCATCCCAAAACAGCCCCATTATGATACCCACTTGTCGCTAGATTTCTTTCTCCATCTTCCCTTCTATTCTTATGGGTGCAGCTGTGGAGAAACCAGAAATAGCAGCACATGAAGCCGGGCGGCCTCTCCTCCACCGCCAAGGAACCGTTCTGAGGGTGCATGCATTGGCATTGGCCCGTCAGAACACACTAGAAGGATAACAGAAAATAAGAGCCCAAGCCCAGAATTGAAATCTATGGTTCATCCCCCGGCCACTTGAGACGCCTTCATGAGCATCACAACACATACATTATCCTGCATACATACCTGCCACATAGGTGACGATGCCAGCCCATGCCGACATGATCTGAAGGTATACATACATTGCCGTCTTTGTGTGCATCTGACATTGCCGGCCTCTGGGCTCGTCGCTGCTTTGGCTTTTTTTTCTTTCTCTTGCTCTTATTTGTTCCAATATGCTTATTAGCTTTGCTTGTTTTCTATTCATTTGTCATGTACTACTCAGCCTCATCTGCCGCCGCTCCCCATCTTAATTGTTCGTGCATTTGCTATAGCTTTGATCTGAGGGGATACGTCCCCGGCGCTGTGCTTAGACTGCCTGATTCAATGGAACTATTCTACCCTCGGGATAAAGATTCACTGACCACTCCGTCCTGTTGCATGGGGTCATATGTCTATAGATTGGTCTGGTGGTATGTCTATTGACTGTTCGCATTTGGCGGGGCTTTATTTTGGTCACCAAGGAGCTAGTTATATAGATGGCTTCACGGCAGATATAGTGTTCTCCACCATTGATATTCGCCCATCATTTCTTATTCCCTCCACCCGCAGAGTATGTGTATCTCTATGTTTCTTCGTTCTATTGTTAGTAGTACGGGCATAAATACCTACGGGCTTCAAGCCTGGCAGTCTGCAATATTCCTAGTCATGTGTTGTAATTGCAAATACTAAAATGATCTAACTCCCTCAAATTTTTTCGCTAATGGCAATCTTCCTCTATATGTGCTCTTAATGGCGCAAATCCCCGGAGGACAATAAGAATCCACACAATCGACACAATCGACACACCAGTTTAAAATCTAGCATCGAAGAACACCCAAGAAGATCACCATGAGCCGGTCGATCTCATCATCATCAACGTTTTTCTTTGCCAGGTCACAAAGACGTGTCAAGGTCTCCTTGACATAACGTACCCTATCATTGATTCCGGGGGCAATACTGACATTTCGAGCATATCTGTATTAGCGTGCTTCTGTGCCTTTGTCTGTGTCGTTATATGATCCATACAGACATATTCCAATGTCTCCGAAAACAGGGCTCTCCTTTCAGGGTCAACCCCTTTCCTCACCACACGCAAAAGACGTGGCAATGCGTTCCCTAACAGGCCTGTGTTGTCAAGATCGGTACCTTCTCCTTCTCCTGTCTTTTCTTCTTCCTCTGACAACTCAAGTCCTTTGATGACGACAAGAGCGTACATAGAAGGATAGCTAACCTGTTCGGGACAGATATATTGAGCCTTTTGAACGAGATCGCAGATTCGACCAGAATCAAAATTTGCCCCTGCCAATGGAAGAATATGTAACGCAATTTTATGGACGAGGTTGGGGATGGGGTTGGAATTGACTGGTTCATCAAAGATACACTCATCCCAACGATGAAGATTTGACATGATTTCCATGATCCTGCGTGCTAGGTTAGCATATGCGTATCACTCCCCGGTTTACATGGTATTTGAGACCCGCTGCCGTCGCGGTCGATGCAATCATCCAGATACTTCGTGATCTCGGGGTTCCCAAGAGTAGGACCTGTGGAGTATAGCGAAGGTGAAAACAGCTTTCCGGGGTTATGTCTCAAGGAGGGATGCTTCGATCCTTCCTCATAGATCAACTTCACGATCTCCAACTTTCCCGTCCTGATGGCATGCCCAATCCATATCCACAGGCAGATCCTGCACAGTAGGTTTACAGTTTCTCCACCTCTCAGAAAAGTGAAACCCGTGTCCGAGCTTGCTTGTCCGCAAGCTAAGGACGAACACCGAAACGCTGAACAACGGTGGGGTCAACAATCAGACCCTTACATCAAGACAATCTACCAAGCGGTTGACACTTCATCCTCTGAGATCGGGGTGGGTCCCTGGACGTCGAGAACGTTCTTCTCTTATATTGCTTCCGGATAGTTTGCATTCCAATTGTGTTCTTGTTCCGAGTGTTGTGCTCTGGTTTAGTCCTAGGAACTTGAAGGCTAAAGGAACCTGCATTTATGTTTGGTGACGTTTGGCGTTATTAAGTCTATTAAAGTAGTCCAGTCGTGTGCTCTTGTGGCAAGTGTATGTTGTAGTATGTTGATATAATTGTGGAGTTGTATGGGTGATAATGTATGAGTATAGAGTGCGTACATATGCATACGCGGGGGCGTATCAGGATGACAGAATACCTAAGCCATCCAAAACAGGTGGACTAAGATTGGTTGATGTAACCAGGGCTGATCCACTAAGTTACCTAACAGATAAGTGTACGATTAAAGCTAACCGCCGCAAGCGCTCATATACTACGAAACGATATATCGAAGAAATCGTGTCCTTTCCATGGCCAGCACCTAGATATTGCAAGTGCTTTCTGCTTTCCTATAAATTTCATCCAACGAACCCATTGTCAGGAAGACTTTTACGTCTAAACACTGCTCCCAATTGGTAAGAGCTTGAAAAATCCGTTTCCGCTTGAACATCCATAAAACGAACTCAAAGACGTCTATCGGGCTATGAATGCAGTTCTTCTTGATTTCTTTTTCGAATTCGTTCTAAATACCAGGCAAGTCGGTTTACTTACTTCCTCTGTAAGCCATGCACTGAGCCCAACTTCTAATGCAATGAAACATAGGACTCGATGCGGCCAGGCCATTGTATTGGGACGGGATAGCGATTTGTTGGATCTGATACAGAGGATTCATTCTCTGCATTGTGATAAAAATGGAGAACTTAACGTGAGCCCGCTTAGCATCTCAGATGCGGTTCATATATGGCAAGACCTTGAGGACTGGGACCCGACAGGAATAGAGCTCATCAATGAGGATGACAACTTATACGAGTCCTATAAGTTTGCATGGTTTATCTGGACCTATATCATTGTACACCCAGCTGAAGTTGGCGGGGAAAAGGTTCAGGACGCTTTACACTATGCCATGTCCAATATATCGGAAGTTGAGGCGCCTGGTCTGGTGCCACTTGTGATTATTCCGCTCTTTTTCAGCGGGTTGGCAGCTATTCAACATGTCGACAGAGATCTGGTCAATGAGCAGTATGAGCGAGTCGAGAGTTACACCGAACATGGCAGCGTCACACGCTCCAGACATATTGTCCACTCGAGCTGGCAGAAGCACGATAATGGTATGGAGCGAAGCTGGGACTGGAGGAGATGGCGCGACTCACCATCAACTGGTAGTTGACTCCAAGGGAGGAACTATTGAGTCATTCATCGTGTAATTGACCCATAACATCTGTATGGTCATTCGCACTGCGAGCCGAACTTGTGTGCTCATGTATTTATCGGATTAATAGTCCAAATAACATTGCAGGATACTATACAAATTCGAGTATTCAGTATCGTAAGATAACATTTCAATTCGGACTGCTTTTGATATAGAGATATAAAAATAATTAAGAAGAATCTAGCGTTTACTGCTAGTAGCGTATTCTTTATCTTCTTTCTAGTCCTCTCTACTTTAAATGTATATTTCATAGTAAGGGGTAGATGAACCTGGGCGGATGGAAAGAAAGATATTTTAGTATGACTATTGCAGTAACTACTAGATTTGGTTTGATGACATATTCTCCACATTTAGTTGAGTCGTGAAACCTAGGGCGGAGCTCATATGGCTAATAGCATTGAATATAATCCCAACAAAGGCCACGCATTAGGCATTGGTTGCCAGTAGATAAAAATAAAATGAAGTTGTTACGGCTGCTCTCGGTCACTTTCAATCCCTGCTTTCTATGTTGTACTAGCTACTCGAGCCTTAAACTTGAGTGCCTACGTACTTGATTTCCTCTGCCACTTCTTGACCTTCCCTTTCCGTCTTATAGCCGCAGGAATTGGAATTGTCCTTTTTTCGAAGCACCTTATGTCCATGGGACTTCCGTTTGCTCGGATGAAAACGGTATTATCTCCTGGGCCAGCTTCAGGAATCTACACTGCGCTATCTGCGAGTATTGAGTCTGGACAGGTGATTGTCACTCTCTCAGCGGAAGTCACAGATACCGAGTCTGTTGCCTCGGTAGTCTTTGGTGGCCGTACCCGAGATGATTTGAATGCAGTGGCAGATTGGATAACGTGCTGCGAACTTGCCTTCACTGAAATTGTGGATGTCAGTGATGTGGAAATGAACATATCTGTTGGAAGGTACATTCCGTGACCTCCCCCATTAGTCTCTTAGCAGTTGTAGATAGCTCTCTTCCTCTCCTTGCGTAGCACAGAGATTTCCAGTAGACTGCTATTTCCTTTGTAGTCCCACTGTTCATCTCTATTAGGATTAAATTATAGGTCCTTGGCCGTTAAGCCTGTGCATTATTGTATGCATCACTGCCCCATCATTCCTTCGATTCCGTTGTTGTATGCTTTGCGTCGCATAAAACCCCACTATAGAACTCTGATCCCGTAATCAGAGTTTTCACCAGTCAAGCTCTTAACAACCCAGCTCGTTTGGTGGGTTGGGTTGGGTTGGGTTGGGCTGTAGGCCTCGTGGGCCTTCTTGAGGTCTAGTCATCCTCAATCGACAGACAAAGTTGAGTGTCATCAAGACAATAAAAGAGCAGTTTATTAAGCCCTTAAAAAAGTCCCTATGTAGACATTCCCGCAATTTCTAAGACTTTACTATGCTACTATATCACATCTGGGGAGCTGATGATTGAAATAAATAGTGATTTCCATTTGTTGAGAAAACTAGTAACTATTTATATACCAAAAGAACACAGTACTTACCTTACTCTTGGTCTCAATTTCCAAACCGGAAGAATGTATCTACCACATCATCTTTCGGGTCGCTTTGAGAGACTCCCTTCCTAGCTTCATGATGGTCTATCTGCGCATCTACAGAGCACGAAGGTGCTGGCGACGAAATATCCAGCACTACGTCAAATATATCAGGCACAGCGGACTGACGTTCAGTCACAAACCGTAAAAGTCCCCATACAGCATCCGAAGACATAATAGTTACCTGAGGGACAAGATAGGACGGACGAGCCTCCGGACAAACCGTGAATGTCTCCGCAGGGCCACTCTCGGGGTGGTGGACGACTACAGCCTTTATGATCGGGGGTATCGGGATAGGTACACCGAATCTATAAGGCCCATCGATCTCCTGGACTCTAGCCTGGATCTCATCCCAAGTCTTCCGATAGTGGGTCTCGAAGGTATTCGTCCACTCCTCATCTGAACGATAGCCGGCGAGACCAGCGCACAAGGACCATAGGAAATAGTTAGTGTTGACCCATGTAGAGATACGTACTGCCCATGATCTAGACGGAAGATTGTGTCTTTCGCGAACGTCGCAGCGGATTGCGGGCTGGTCGGTGGATTCCACGACGGAAATGGGGACTCCGTAGAGTGGGTGGACTGCCTGCCAGTTGTAGTCAGCTGACATGATTCTCGAAAGGACTCTTTGTATCAGTGGGGAAAGGTAGACGTGTAAGTTGTACTTGACCACTAGGTTAAGGGGATGATCGAGAAACCTCGAGCCAAAAGAGTAGGATAGTGGAGGAGTGGTGGAGAACCTGATGCATATCCGCTCCTCGCAGGAACGTGGGGTTTATATAGTTTTTGGAGATCCAGTCTCAATACTGGACAATTTAGGTTGTATTCGGCGACAAAGAACTCAAGGGCAGGGGCCTTTGTCTTCATCCAAGGGTAGAATTGAGACATCTACGACAATGTACATTGTTGGTGAATCTTTGTTCCCTTGTTAGTAGCCCTTGTTAGTAGGTGTGGCTCAGATTGTAAAATATATAAACCAGTCAAGATAACAAGGGTCCTTTGTGTAATTTGTGTTCTTAACTTGGATCCGAGGACCGGGTAGCTTCTTTGTTCTTTTTTGGGCGCGGAGTGGTATTATTTTCCAGAATTATCGCGGTGCGCTGGTGGCTCAGGATGAAGAAAGAAAGATTCATGCCCCTAGACGACGATCGAAGAAGGCATGTCAAGGGGCAGTGGAAAAATTGAGCTGTGAGTATATTTCTGTCATGCGATGCAGTCTTTGGTACGGTAGCCAATAAAGAGTTGATGTATGACTACTACAAGTTGGATGAAATTGTGTGACTTCAAGAGAAATATGCACGTACGTTCTTAGTCAAATCGACAGGACTGAATCTAGAATTCATGGAAAATCGCCGCCAGCAAGAGACATGACTAGTTTAGTATGTCCTAAAAGTCCTATTTTCGTTGAAAATAGCATTGCATTTCGGCCAGACCCGACTTGGCGACAATTCGAAACCGGCGACACTCATTGGTCCCTGTAGATAGAGGAGACCCCATGGGGCATAACGGGATGGGGGTTATGGCCCGACATCGTATACCACACCGGAAGAACCGGAAGCTGGGATCGGGACTGAGGAAAGCCAGTTTAAATAGAACAGCCACCAGAACAGCCACCAGGTTATGAGTCTATTAAGTGTCCAAGTGCATAGAATCCCCAGGTTTCATCCCCGGAATCAACTCACCGAGCAACTGGAACTGGCCAAGTCAGAACCCCATGGGCAAGCCCCCAGAAGCCCCCGGAAGACCACGCGTCCGCTCGGTTCCCCGATGCTTTTGGCCAATCCCGAGCCAAGACAATGCCGAAACAGAGTCCACTAGCCCGGAATAGGGCGTATTTTAATTTATCGTTTTCTTTGTAAATCCGAGGCTAAAAAGTCGAAAGTCACCCACCCAATTTGTTGGAATTGTCGTTGTAGTATTGCCGGGACCCAACCCTCAACCGATTCGAACTTATACCAAACCCGAAGATTTACCGGCCCATGTACTCCCTTTTTTGCTCTCTGCTTTTCTTCATTTGCTTCTCACTTGTCCACCCCTGATTAATTTCAATACCTGGCATCGGTCAATTGTCGGATTTGCGGGGGTCATGTAGTATCTAACTACACCCAAATTGTCAGTGCGGTAAGCACTAAATATCTCATGCGGTTGGATGACACGGATTTACTGAAAGGACTCAAGCTGACAATTGGTTAACGAATCATAGCCAAGTTGAGCCAAGCCATCGCGCTCTCAGACCTGGAGGCTTGTTCTCTGAGAATTTCGGTCCAAGGTACTGTACCCAGCCAATGCCGAGCCTGCTGGTGTGATGCTTCTTTTGGCTTGTGGCGTACCTTGGCGTCCGACAATTTTATATGCGTTCTCGTATGTCCGGATAATGGCACCTCCGAGTGTCGGTCTCGCATTCGAATTTGGCTCTAGCGTCCTGTTGGCCCCTTAAACCGGCACATGCCATCGAATGACCGAGAGTCCCCAAGGTGGGGTGTTTGGTTCTCGCTGTGCGTTTTGTCTTTAGTTCCGGGGAAATGCCACTCGTGAGGTCTAACCCCAGAACAAGGAGGAGATGAAGGAAAAGGAATTCGAGGCTGGAAATGCGGCCTGCACTATATAATCTCCCTGGTTGGCCCGCTTTTCTCCTTTTGTTAGATTCCATTTTCCTATTCTACCTCGTGCCCCAGCTTCGTCTTCACGATGGCAGTCAGTCAGTCTGTGGTTGGTCGTGCCAACGCAGACAAACCTCACGGTCTCAAAGGTTTTATTTCCAACCCATATGTCTTCTTCACTTGCTTGTTTGCGTCGCTGGGTTGTATCATGTATGGATACGACCAGGGTGTGATGGGTCCTATTCTCGTCATGGAAAACTTCCAAAACCACTTCCCCACGTTCATGGGATCCACAATCCAGGGTTGGTTGGTGTCGGCCCTCGAGCTTGGCGCCTGGGCTGGTGCTTTAATCAACGGCGTTCTTGCAGATCGTATTTCGCGCAAGTATGCTATGATGGTTGCCGTCGTCATCTTCACCTTGGGTACTGGTCTTCAGGCCGGTGCACAGACCCCTGCGTACTTTTTCGCTGGCAGAATCATCGGTGGTGTTGGCATCGGTATGTTTAGTATGGTTATCCCACTATACCAAGCCGAGATTGCTCCCCCTGAGCTACGTGGATCCCTTGTTTCCCTACAGCAACTCTCCATCACAATCGGTACGGCCATTTCTTTCTGGCTTGACTATGGTATGCAGTTCGTCGGAGGTAATACCTGTAACCCGGAGGGTATCTCGGACCCCTACCTAAGTAGTGGTGTATACAATGCCGCGCAGAACAACGGCCACACCTGCTTGGGTCAGAAGACCATCGCGTGGAGACTTCCTTTAGCTTTGCAGATTATCCCGGCTTGGATTCTGTTCTTCGGTCTCTTCTTCTTCCCCTTCTCGCCACGTTGGTTAATGATGAAGCACCGCGATGAGGAGGCAAAGGAGTCTATATCTAAGCTGCGTCGCCTGCCTGTGACTGATCCACTTGTTCGTGCAGAGTACCTTGAGATCAAGGCTGCTGTAATGTTCGATGAGGAGACGGAGAGTGAGGTTGTTGGATCTGGGGGTATATTGGCTCCCTGGAAAGCTCTGTTTGCCCCAAACATGTTCAAGCGCCTGGTGCTAGGTTGCGGTATGATGATTTTCCAGCAGTTCACTGGTATCAACGCGGTGCTCTACTATGCGCCCCAGATTTTCTCTTCGGTAAGTGATTCTTTCTTTCTCAAATACCCCTTTGACGTCGCGTTGCAAAATGGGTTCTAACTCGTTTTCCTGTTCTTAGTTCGGTTTCTCCTCCACGAAGACAACCCTTCTCGCCACTGGTGTCACTGGTATCCTGCAGATTATTTTCACCCTACCTACCGTCCTTTACCTCGACAAGTTCGGCCGCAAGACCTTCCTAATTGTTGGTGCTGTCGGCATGTTCTTTTGTCATATTGTCGTCGCTATAGTGGAGGGTATATACGAGCCTAAGTGGGATCTGAACCAGGGACTTGCCAGACCGCAAGGCTGGGTTGCCATTGCTTTCATCTGGCTCTTCGCAGTTAACTTTGCTTACTCTTGGGGTACGTCACCACGCTACCAGCTCATATATCTCATTCCATTAACACTTTATTGAACAGGACCTGTCGCCTGGGTATTGGCTCAGGAAATCTTCCCTAACAGTCAGCGCTCCCGCGGTGTCTCGATCGTTGCGTCTACCAACTGGATGTTCAATTTCATTATCGGTCTTACCACCAAGGATATGCTGGGCACGATGAAGTATGGTACCTATATCTTCTTCGCTATCTTTAGTGCTTTGGGTGGCCTCTTCATTTGGAAGTTTGCCCCTGAGACCAAGGACAAGACGCTTGAGGAGTTGGATGTCTTCTTTGGTGGCGATAGGAATAGCATTGCTGAAGCTGATCGTTTGCGCATGACGCGGATCAATGAGAGTCTTGGTCTTGCCGGCGTTGAGATATTGGAGGATCTCAAGGACGAGAAACAAATTCATGCTGATCACGTCGAGGTTGACTCCATCAAGGCTTGAATACCTGTGTGACGATATGTATGGAAGTTGGGAGGCATATGGAAGAGTTGTTTATACCAATCCCCTTTGACTGAATGGATGGATGTGATGATATATATCGAAGTTGGGAGGGAAATTCAAGTGTTGTTCATACCAATATAATTTGACTAGATGGAGTTCAATGGCGATCGTTCCAGTATTGCAATAATTACTTTATTTCAGTATCATTAGGATGCGTCAAGAAATCAGCTAGACCGATAAAGGAGTGATGATTATGAAGGCTCCTTGGAGCTACCTACCGATTTTGGAACTAATGTCTGGGTTTTGCAAACGATCCTTTACTGATTCTAGATTGTATAAAGGGGTCATCCTTTAGGGCCCCACTTCGCTGAGATAACTATCGCCGGAGACTAAGTCCAATCAAAGCACGTTTTAGTTATCCAGTCAGTATGCCAGATTATTGCAAATTGAGAGCAGCAGAGTTAAAAGCCGAACAAATTTTCATCCTCCTTGTATCCAATCTCCTGCAGCGCCGGAAGCACAGCCTTCTGAATCATAGTCGGAGGACCACAAAGCAGAGCCAGATTCTCTTTCTCGGGTCCAAATGCATATTTCTGTAGAATGTCCTTGGAAACATGACCCTTCTCTCCTCTCCAATTATCATTTGGATGCGAGAGAACATGGGTGATCTTGAATTGATCCGGATTTTCCTCCGCAAATCTATCCAATTCATCCCTCAATAGTATATCGTCTTCAGTCTTGTTTGCATTGATGGCCTTGAGATTGGTCTTGTCCTCTTCTATACCTTGATCCTTGGCACGTAGGATACGCGAGATAAGCTGGTACCCGGGGGTGATACCGGATCCTCCCAAGACAAGACTGACATTGTGGAAATGATATTCTTTGTCGTCGATCAGGAACTTGCCTTGGCCGATGTACCTGATCTCGCCTGAAGGCCCCTTGATTTCAACTTCCTCACCAGGACGCAGACAGTCGAGAATATTGCTCATCGTTCCGCCTGGCTGGGATTGATCGGGGGCATATGTCTTGACGACAAGGTCAAATGTGCCATCTTCTTCTCTCTCGAAAATTGGCTTCGTAGGTGTGTATGGCCTGACGACAAGCCTGTCACTGAAATGAAAGCCCAGTTGAAGATGCTGGCAGGTACCGAGACCGAGCTTCTTCGTATTCGCTGGTAGCACGAAAGTATATCGACGAGTGTCCTCAGAAAGTTGCTCCTTTCCCCCAAAGCGAACTACATTCCACCGATGGCGGTTAAATACAGTCTGTAAGTCGTTATCTGAGTAATTGGCTTTATCTTTGGCCGCGTCTTCGGCCTGCTTCTTGATGAACCCAATTGTCTTCTCGGTAACAACACCGAGGATGCATTCTGTGCTCAGTCAGTCAAGATTTTAACAAACGGGGGAACGGATATACAGTACCGCTCAGCTTCTGCTCCGCATAGTCATCATGGATGCTCTCGAATTCATGTGTGGTATCGGGATGTGCCCTACCCGCGTGTGCCATGATAGGTGCCTTGCCACCAGGATGCCAATCTAGCACACTCGTCGCATCGTAGACCTTGCCATTAATAACAATCCAGCAGTCATTTTCCTTGTTGTGCTTTTCAATCTCCTCCCGGGTGAATTGCTTTTGCGGTGATACCGCCTCGTGCTTGATATTCTCGATGCGATTCTCCGACGAGGGTTGCATCCAGCCTCCCACCCCTGTACCGGGCTCACAGGGATGTCGGAAGTACAGCACCGAGTTTCCTTCGTTGTCTAAAATCTCTGGGCGGACGATGTACCAGCAATTGTTCATCATTCTATGCAGAATCAGCTAATAGCCACCCAAAGAGTAGTGACGGAGACTTACCCCATAATATTCCATACAGGTGTCTCCGGCTGCGTATTCTTGAAAACATTGAAGCACCGGACGATGATGCTCTCGGCTCGGACAAGACGAGGTAATGCGACATCCACATACCAATGGAGCCATGTCCAAAATTTGTTTCCATGGCGAATGGGGTACTCGGGGAACTGAACGTGCAATTTAACAACTGGCGCGTTACTGGGACCGGTAAATAGACAGGCTTACCTTGCGGACACAGTATAACCAAGTTTTCCCACCATCAAGACTCACTTCCACCCTCTGGACTTCATGGCCGCCACCATCGTATGCAATTCCTGCTATACGATAACTCTGATTACTATTCACATCAGACAAAGGAATCGCCTCGCCGTGTCCAGGTTTGACGATAATTGAGTTGAGGTTCTGTTCGTTGCAAGCCGTACTTGAGTGATGGAACATGATGTGTGAGAACTCCGAGTCTTTATCCCGAATAAAACTAGGCAGAACCCTGTTGTCCCAAATATGAAAATGGCTATCGTTCTCCTTGTCAGAGACCCAGATCCTCTGGAGCCATTTGACACAACGACCACCGATGTAGCCGGGGACTATCAGGCGCACTGGATAACCGTGGTCTGGTGGCAGTCGCACATCATTCATTTCGTATGCCAAAATCACGTCATTTTCGGAGTCCATCACATATGCCAGTGGAATGGATGTCGCGTATTTGGCCTCTCTGAGGTCATCAGCGCCCTCAAAATGGACCCAACGTGGACGTTTTTCGTGGAGGGGATCAGGGCCCTGGATACCAGCGGCTAGAAGCACATCGCACAGCAGAGGACCTTTCCAGAACGCACAGCTAATGGCCCCAGCACCCCAATTAAAACCTTTGGAGCGTCTTATCATATTTAGCTCTTTCCTCCGGTTCCCGTCGCATGCCATTGCCACCGCAATGTTGATAGTTTCATAGTTGCTTGCGAGATCATCCATCGATAAGACCAGTTTTCCGTCTTCTATATCAAGTTGGTGGGTTTCCCACAGAAGATGAGGCACAGAGCCATGGTTGCGAACATAATGTAGTGAATTTGGAGTTATGAGACCCGCTCCGTAGAGGGCTTGCAGTTGTGGCTCACCGTTGAGCGGATGCTTACCAGTTAGGCGGATGAGGTGGGAAGATCGAGGGATCCAGTTGTCAGGAGTGAATTGGTCATCCTCGCTAATAGATATCTCCTGCTCTTTCGGTAAATTGCTGGGGGACTTGATATTGCCATCGTTCTCTTTCAGCGTCTTCATGTAATTGCTCTCGACCTGTAATAGGCGTAGCAAAGATAATTCTTGTGGTGAATACTTGTCCTGTGGACCTTTTTCCTGATCATTCCCCCTTCCCTCTGTGTCACCATCGTGGTATTGTTGGTCGGTGGCATGTGCTTCGTTGTGCGTCTCATTCTCGCCACGACCACGTCTCCACTCGTGTTCCTTTTGTGGTGTCTGTTTATCGTTTTCACTCTCCTTCTGATCCCTCCCATGTTCTTCCTCCCGCTGACGTCTCTTCACGTTGACAGGCCAGTCCTGCTGGTACTTTATGAAGTCCTCCGTAGTGTGAAGCACGTAGCGCGAGCCCTGCGGGTGTTTCTGAGGTAATCTCAAATGATAGTCCTAGGAAGGGAACAAACAGTCAGGGATAAAGGCCAATAATAGTTTGAGAGACATTACTGCGCACCTCTTGCTTGTCCATGTAATCGCGGACACTGATCAGATCGTGTTCTCCCAGCTTCTTGTTAAGCTCCTCTGATTCTTGCTTTGCCTGAGCTAAAAATTCCCGCTCCTGCTCCTGCTCCAGATCCCAGTCATCCCCAATATGTGTGTAAGCCGGACGGCGATCATCGCGATCGCGAAATCCGATCCGGTGGCGGTGAGTCATAGCCCAATCCGGTTCATTTAAGACGTCGTCCCTAGAAGAACCACCATGATTGCGCGTCGGATGTGTGTAGTGTGGAGTTGCTGCCATATCGGAACTCAAGGCACAGAGTCGCTGCGGGTATTTTCGCAATCCTAGATGGTGTACAGCAGGCACTGTGATAATTTCAAACGTACTAGAGTATTCCGGGCTAATATGGGCGAAGAGGTAACCTTTGCCATTGCTTCTAACCACGCGGAACTGCGGAGGTATACCTGACATATATGACTGCTAGTTAACATACGTCATGATAGCCTTACGTAGCAATACCCACATATTCAGGGATATCTTGCCATTCCCCTTTCGAAAATACACGACACTAGGCTGGATGTATTCTTACAAGGAATATTTTATTTCCCCGTTCTTTTCCTACATACACTTTTAATATCTGTTAAAGTCTGCAGATTCGCTATAGTTATGCATATAATTATGCATATAACCTGAGGTATGGGTGGGCCCACAGTAAAGAGCATGATTGGTCAATTATAAGACCCGTCATCTGCAGGAGATCAACCTTGGAATGAAGCCAAGGGCTAGCAACAATGTAGGGTATAGCCATATTCACGGTGGCTTTATAAATGGTGGTGCTTCTGTGCTGGCTGCTCGTCCTTTCTGGCGTATACGCAAGGAGAGCGGAGCAAATCAAAGGCCCACAGGGCCCCCAGCAATACAAACGTACTAATTTATCGTAGCTGTATAGATAATGCATTTTTCTCTGGTTTTTTCTTTTGGTATTTAAACTACTATCTAAGCGATATATAAAGCTATATAGAAACCTTCGAATCATCTGTGACATTTCACGAAGTTTGTTTGTCTCCGCACACACATTATGTCTAGGTACCCCAGACTTCCGTGCTCGTCTAAATGGATAGGACAAGGTTATACTACACTTACATAGATTCAAAGCTTTGATTGGATCCGAAGATATACAGCTAAGTCTAGTTTAAACAAGCATAAGTTAAATCTGTGGATTTAGTCTAGTGTTCACATGATGTAACTTGGAACTTAGAGATTCATTATTCAGAGAAGACTTGTAAGCAAGCAAGGTACCCATGAGCAAGAGTTATTGATTGGAGTAGACACATGTCTAGATACCTCCACCGTCCTTTAACTCTGTTGCCACTACCTGGTCCGACACTGTAATTTTTGGCATTGTCCCTGGATGCCAAATACCCCAGACGAGCATAGAGATTATCATCAATACAGAGTCGAACACATAGAGCATCCACTCATGAGTAAGTGGGTATCCATCATCCCCAGCTGCATACTCCACAACCCGGAAAATGTTCCGAATTAGGATAAGCGCACTGACAGCAAGAAGCGTGCGCAATTGGCTCATCCTGTTGATTCTCTCACCAAGGGTCTCTGTCGTGGGTGATCGACGCATGCGAACCTCGAAGACAATTGATGTGACAATGAACAGACCAAACATAACGACCTGGACGACAAGACCAGCGACCACAATGTTTGAGGCCGTTTTCACGTTATTCCCCGTAGCCATCATGCCTGATGCACCTCCTTGCACAACGAATGATACGACATCGCACATCACGAATATCTTGGTCAGCCAGTTGATCCGAACAAGGGAGTGTTTCTCGGCGTGAACGCTGCGGATAATTCGCTCGAGGGTCATGTATACAGAGGCTGCGAAAAGGGTAGGTCCAAGAAGGAGGAAGACATTCTGAATGGCGAAAAGGACCACCGAATCTGTACTATTGTTCGCAGCGGCTCGACTGATGTAACCGGTAACTTCGACTTCATGAGGAAGCCAGTCAGCAATGTTCGATTAGGTTAGATTCTCAGTATACATACTGAGTCCTCCAATAGAAAATGCAAGGCAAAACCAGGCTTAGGTTCGGTGGAGCTTCCAGAAGTGAAAAGTTGTGGCAGCGAGGAAAAGTGTTAAGAAGATGATTGCTGGTGGGAGCGAGGGGACATATTTCCAAAGATAGTAGCCCCCCTTTGTAGTTCTTAAGCTCGCCCATATCATGTATGTACCTTTCTCACAGAAAAGTGAACTGATTGAGATTTGGGTTTATTATTGCTTGTGGATGATAGATAAGGTTGGAAGTGGTAAAATGAAAGTGATGGGTGCCTGGGTGATGAGATTTAATCCAGTACGTTGTCTGAGCTAAGCGTATACAATATTACGTGAAGGGGTTGAATATCATATAATTAGATATTTGAATAGGCAGGCTCAATGGATTTATATGGTCCTTACCAAAAAAGGCGCAGCCGCCGAACGCCAAGACCTTTAACCTTAATTAAATTAAAAATGGAGACATGGTTCGTGCATACGCGTATTCTCGCATTTTTCAACCTCACCTCGACTTTGGAAGTCATTCAAGACACTTCAAGTGGATTTGCTACATATCTTATGTGGGCCCAGAGATTGGGCTTGCTGCAGACTATCTAAGGCTATCTAGGCTGCACCATTTATCTCCACTATGGGCCCAAGGGTCTGAAGAATACTACTCGCGTATCGGAACCAAGACTTTCAGCCCTAACCGTATCTTTTTCTATATCACAACGTGGCGAAAATGGCCCGAAGAACACACAAAAAATCTCGAAATGGCTGTATTGAATGCAAGCGCCGCCACATTAAGGTTTGTCATCTCACAACTACCTACATCTAGCTGCTAACCCCGCTCAGTGTGATGAGAAAAGACCAATATGTTCCAACTGCATTAGTTCGCAGCGTCACTGCGGGTTCCCGGAGCCTGTACCTACCGAACAGCCTCGCAGTGTTACAAGTGAACCTGCTACTTCATCGCCCGCTGTTATATCGCCTGCCGTGACTTCTTCGCCCGCCCAAGAACCCAGCAATAATCCCGAAGATGCTCCCGTTAATATGCTCCATGTGGAGCTTGTTCACAATCTATCTTCAGAGACTATAAAACCATTCAACCATTCTAATATCCCGTTCCATGATATCGTGCGATATGGCATTGGTGCGCCATATCTCATGAACGAGCTTTTATCTCTGAGTTCTTTGCATCTCAGCATCATGAGACCGGGACACCGGGATTTCTACCGGCACCACTCTACCCAGCTGCAGAGTTACGCACTGAGCTCATTTAACACCTCATCCTCACAAATCAATGACAATAACTACGTCGCGGTTTTCCTATTCGCTGGCATTCTGGGGCTGCATATGCTGTGTGAGACACTAGTCTATCGAGACAATGACTTTGAGGGTTTTCTTGATCAATTCGTTCAATATGTCGTGCTACACAATGGGGTACGCACTGTCGCAGGTGGGGGAAGATGGCAACTTTTACAACAAACAGCATTGAAACCGATCTTGGATCTCGGAGCAAGGATTCCTTCAGGGAATGAAATTCTCGGCCCTGTTTGCCATGCGCTTTTGGACCGCATCAAAGGCCTTGGTCACAACGATACTACTACGAAAATATACGAACAGGCTATCCAGGCGTTGCAATCTGTAATCACTGTGATCGACAGACAAGCTCCAGGGCCCGACAGCTTAGATGTCCTCATTGCATGGCCGATCCTTGTCCCTCGCGAATACATTGATCTTGTTGCGCAGAGGAAATGTGAGGCTTTGGTTATCTTGGCGTATTTCGGCGCCCTTGTTGATACCCACAAACACTCGTGGGTATTCTGTGATGGCGGCAAGTATCTGGTTGATTCAATCACTCAGTATCTTGGACCCCAATGGGAAGAATGGCTCCGTTGGCCACGGCAATCGCTGATGGTGAAACATTCCGTAGAATAGTAATGGAGTGACCGCTCGCCGAGTCACCATTAAAAAGTATGAATACAGCATCAAAACCATATTAAATGTTTATATATGTGATATCAGAATCGAACAATGACATATCAATCGCCTAGAATCCCTGCTGACGATGCCACTTCTCCTGCCAACCCTTAAACCATGGATTATCATCCAAAGTAGATACTTCCCAATCTTTCGGGACTAACCCATTATCCTTCTGCTCCTCGGCCCATTCCTTCAACTTAGGAAGCACAACATGCTGCACATGCCAAACACCCTTGTAATCCATGAGGTTTTTCTTTCCCTCTGTAACAACCTTCATCACCAAGCCCGGTACGCCAGGTTCATCACGAAATTCTGTAACTGCAGTAAAAAGCCCCTTGAAATTGAAAATAACTGCACCAGACAAGGGCAGACGCCTGAGAGTCTGCCAGTCCACCCGCAGATGACATTCATCAATGGTTAAATCAGTCCGCTGAGATAGCCGTTGCTGTTCGTGGGGGTCCCCGGGTGGCATGTACAATGGCTGTCCAATTTCCAGGCCCCACGAGCCTCGCTGGATTGGTTTATCAGTCGGCATCTTGGTGAAAAATCTAAACCAAGCTCTCGCGTTAGCATTTTGATATTACCGTATCTCCACTTGAAGCAACACCAACATACCGATCCATCGAGAACTGCATCTTCTCTTTATAGTCCGGAATCGGCTCATGGATCTCATGCAGCTGCTTCCCAATCTTCGACGCGACGTTCCACCCTAGCGCGGAGCAGATCACTGCCGCACGCAGGAAATAAAACCCCGTCTTTTCGTCACGAAGCATGATTGCGAAGTCCTCTGGGACATTCTCGAGAAGGACTTCGAGAGGGGGCATGGCTGTGACGTCCTGCTCGGTACCGAGGATCTTGTTCTGCAGGACGCGCTTGTCAACCAGGGTGAAGTACTGCGGGTATCGGGCGCAGATAAATTGCAAGACCATTTCCATTAACTCCTTGCATGCAAGCTCGGAGCCTGGCATGGTATCGAGGACTTCCTTGCTATTTTTGGCGTAGAGTTCTTTGCGCTGGGCGATGCGGTTCTTGTATGTACTTTCAAGCTCGATCCACCAGTCTGTCTCGAGCTTGGTCAAGGCTAGTTTCGGATAGAGGAGGGAGTTAGTTTCACATCATGCTTGTTCGACTTTCTATAAGACGTACACATCGTTTGGTGATACGCCCACCGGAATGGACGATATGGTCGAGGTAGTGCCTTTTCGATATTGAATTCGGGATATGGGCTAGGAAGCGGAACTCCACTTAGAGTCGCATAGTCTGGAAAGTCTCCAAGTCCTTTGATTTCTGCCACTGAAAATCCCATAGGTGTATACTTGTCGCCCGGGCTGGTCCTATAGTCGGCGCTCATGGGTAGAATATGGCGACGCACTTCATCTTCGTGCACGTCGCGTCCGGGTGCGGCATCACAATTAATATCTGCAAGGGCATGTCTGCGTTGGGGAGGAAGAACATTGTCATAACTAGATGGAGCCGTTGGGCTTGTTGTAGCTTTCTTGTCCGGAGAGAAAGACCGTGGTGGTGTTCGGGCAGTTGAGTGTCTTCGGCCACGCAACCTAACTCTATCCAAGATATATTTTCCAAATGTTCGATTAATGATGGCGTAGGCCCCAGTGGCAGTGAGTACGACGAGTCCAACTCGCCAGAGGTTCTCTGTGACCGGTAGAAAATCCATAGCGGCTCAATCCATACGAGTTAGGGCAGACCGGAGGTGGATGGGGATTCAATATACGGGGTTTATGTCACAACAGTCGCAGAGGGCAGGATTCACAAAAGTGAGTACAGTTCTATGGACGGACGGGGACCAACGTGAATAAGTACCCTCCGGACTAAGAGTGCGCAAAGCATGTTCGGATATCGTTGCACTTAGGTGAGGGATGTCCGAAGCGGGGGTGAAAATCGCATCTATTTAGAAGTGACAAGAGGTACGCGTCGGATAGCTTCTTTGGTCCTCTTGCTCGATTGAATTTGCCGTGTTGGGAGTGGAAATACCGGTTCTTTATGCTGGTTTCCGTGGTGTCGACGTCACAGGCGGTTTATTGAGAGCCGGGGTATTCTTATCATGTTACCCTTGCCAAATCTCCTTATCATGGTGTTACCATGCACATAGCGGTACGAAGGTAGACAAGGTGCATGTATATTAGTTACGCCAGTTTGTCGAGTTTACGACGATATCAGTCATACTAGAGACATGTGGTTTGCTATTGTTCGGCGGTGATGGTTTATCTGTCAACTCACTCCCTACATTGTTCAATATGGATAGAAAGCGAGAACCACTGTCTTGGATGAATTGATTCTGCAGTCAAACAGGAAGAGATAAGAACTGGGAACAAGTATACCGAAGTGGAAGCCCTTCTGTTACCCAAAAGGGTAAAAATGTCCCGAGGCTTGGCGGCAGATGACGGTTTGATTATGGGGCAAGCACCCGTGGACAGTGCGCAGCACTGGCCATTCAGACAAAACTTACTATAACCCGAAGTGTTAGTCTTGTCTTTTCTGGTAGCCTCTACCCCTTCTGCGGGATTGTGTTTTTGTGCGCTGAAAATCATGTAGGACTGATCAGTCTTCTGGCTCACAAGGACTGATTCGCTCATCAAGCAAATCCAAGTCCTCCAGTTGTGATCGCGGCGGCAGCTTCCAGAGACTAGTACCACAGACACGGTCCTTGGTGAGAAGATCGTCCACAAACTGATCCATATATGTAAGCGTGAAGGTATCGCGCACCCGTCGCTTCAGTTTCCGGTAATCGAGAAGTAGTGGTTCCAGGATTTTGTAGATATCGACCGGTTCGAAGGTCAGTCGCACGTAGAACGCCGCAAGCGCGCGGAGATATTTGAAGTCGCCTCGCTCCTTGACAAGAACATCATCTGGATTTTCTGCCTCGTCGCCACTACCAGGGTCGGTGTAATTGAGTAGTTCGAGGATGACGTCTCGGTCAGGCCCGAGTTGGAGGAGCTTGAATGCGAGGCAAAGGAAGGGAGTTGGTTTCTCAGAGACACCGTATGTTCCACCGATGGAGGTCAATTCGACTGCACGATCACATAGAGTTGCTGCGTTCAACCCGAAGCACTGTTCCTTCCAATAGTATGAGTCGGTGATGCGGTCGCGCACGGCTTTCTCGAAGAGTGTGGCGGGGTTCACGCCACGGACCAGGGGGCCCTTGTAGCCGCGGTTATCGAGGAATGAGCTGGCATCGGCGCGATGAGCTGACATTTTGGAGGTGAGGGCGGATACGGAAGTGCTAAGGCATCGAAGAGAAGCGAAAACGGACTACAGCAGCTTTTTTGAGACCATCGCGATAATGCGGATTTGGGGGATACCGCCTTTATCACCGCCTTTATCGCCGCCGTGGTTCGGCTGTGTTTGTACAAAAGAACCATGGAAGGTATATATACTCTGCCTTCATCATACATTGCCCAACCATTGATTTCCATGTGCTAATTGCCAGCTAGAATAATGTCTATATGGTATTGATCCAGACCAGGGATCAGGGATGATCAATGTCCGACTAAAAATAACCCTCTTGGTAAAGTGACAATGCCAAGACCGCTTATCGATAGTCGCGTGGACAACGTAAACAACCTGATGTCATGAAACAAGCCTAACAATAAGACATCCTTGGAGATTAATAGTCCAAGGTTGTTATTGTTATATCTTGAATGTCATCCAGGGGGCCATGCATGTCTGAAATTTTTATTTTGTCTCATCACATTCTCTCTATCCGATCCATGCAGCTTCCCTTGTGGCCATGGTTCTTTTAACGTCCTCCACAGTTTCGGCCATTGTGTCAATGGGAGTGATCTGCATATTTACCGCATTGCTATTTTTCTCTGGATATGTCTTGCAGCAAAAATCCGTCAAGAACATTCAGCATGCTTTGAAACCCCAGGAAGCCGCCCAAATGGCCAGACACAGGACGGGCCCCGCATTCCAAAAGCCACTAAAACGAGGTCTATCAGACACGGGGTATGGAGCCGACGAAGATATACCAATTATCGGGAGTCAACAGAACTATGACTCAAATGGAAACTATGCCTATCTTCAAATGCTATCGGAACCGGATCCATCAGACATTTGCTCCGCAATCCTCTTCTTCAAACAACTCTCCACAAACGGAACAGCCGTACAGGACCGCCTCTTCATGTACCCAGAGCAATGGGATAGGATGCCTGCCAAAAGTTTAGGCTCATCTGCCACCAAAGCGTTATCAATATTACGCGCCGCAAGCGCCAAATACAGTATATGGCTCCTTCCCATCGACATGTCAGCAGCCACAGCTGCAGGTTACTCTACAACAAACAGCAAGCTGCTCCACCTTGGCCAGATACAATTCATGCAGTATGACAGTGTACTCTATCTTCAAACACCTGGTATACTGTTAGACACAGGGAAACTGGATGATATGCTGTTGGGTCGACCCCTGCCCCTCCGCCACGACAAGGACCGCCCAGAGTCATATAATAATGAGGCATGGATCCCTATGCCGCTTCGTGCAAACCGTGAGGCAGATCTTCCGCCCGTCTATCTCATTACTGTCAACAATATCGAGAATGGAAATGTTGAGGCAAGAACTCATGTTCCCAATGTTGCGTTGCCTGGTTTTGGTAGTCTTGTGGTTGGGCCTCGGGGGCCTGCCAAAGCAGCGAAATCGGCAGATGCTGACCAGCCTGGCTATGTCTATTTCGATAGCGATCGTGATGGGCATGTCAAGTGGGCTAACAATCCTCATTTTGGGACCTGGCGATCCCAGCAAGCTGAAGTTTGTGAGGGGTTGGACTTGGACGAAATCATTCATGATGAGTAATGATTTTTCGGCTTTTTATGTGACAGGTCTTGTACATGTTGTAAATATGGAGGGGAACTGGCGTTGGTGTTTGTGATATGCATCCATGGCCGATACATTTATATGGCAATCGTTTCAATTTCAGAGTTTGGGCCTTTGGCCACAACTGTTTGTGGTCTGTTTCAATCCAACTGTGGGGATTTCTCGTAGCTTGAATTTCAAGTCATGGTATTCGTTTATCATATGTCACTATCGTCCATTATGCTTTGCGTGTCCATGATTCATGACCTTCCCTACTGCGGCACGCCGATCTCGTAACCAAGGAGCACTTCAGTGGTATTTCCTTCCCAGCCCCGGTTACCGCTGGTGGATATCATGTAACGACATGCATTGTCGATAAATAACTGAGAGATAGTTCCTGTCCGATGGCCAGGAATGATCAGGAAGGGAACTGGCGAATGGCGAGAAGTCTGGTCGCCTTGCTCATTTTGAAGATCATAAAGACGGAGGATATCATGTGAGGCACTGGAAGAAAGGTTAGAAATGTAGTTTTGTGTTACCTAGTGGCCTTACACTCACCAGACAAGATGACGCCCATTCGGCATGGCTTTGAGTGCCGTCACTGGCCCACTGCCCTGTGGGAATTTAAATGTTCGTTCGGCATTTCTCAACCCCTTATGTAGACTGTATTCTTCAACAGTACCATTTCGGCGTCCAGCGTATATGTAATTTCCATCAGGTGACCAACAAGCATTCATACACCATGGAGGAGAATTATAGGGGGTGATGCGGGCGACAGGGTCAAGTTGTCGCCGGTCCCAAACTCGGATTGTCCCATCGATTGAGGCAGCCAAGAACGTATTATCGCTTGCCACACCTTGCTCTTGGGTATTTTGCGAGGAGTCTGGGGCTGGTGGAGGTGTCTCGAGATCCTCTGCTTTAGGGAGCCCATTGACAGCGGGCTCCACTGGACCATTCGGGATGTCCGCATCGCTGGTTTGCATTTGCTGAGGCTGTTTGTCTGCGGGAGTATTTGTTTGCTTCAATAATGAATTGTGTGTGCTTTGTGCATGCACCACGTCTGGTTGAGCAGGCATTTCATCATCAACCTCTCCTGGTGCATCGGCATCCGCCATAGCACCATTGGCTACAGCGCGGCCAAACTCGTCGTCCTCGTCTACTCCAAATACCCCACCAGACGGCTCATTACCATCAGCAGCTCCGCCATCCGCGTCGCCGAATAATGAATCCGTTCCGCCAAAGAGTGAGTCTGCCGGAGAGCCCGCCTGCGGGTTCTCGGCTGCGCCAGTCTCTCCATTGTCGTGGGAGGTATCCATGAAGTTGAAGGTGTCCGTGCTGGGGGCAGCATAGTTTGATGCATATGTGCCATTGGTCTGCTGTGGTTCGATTGTGTCCTTGGGGACCGGAATACTGGACTCTGGTCGAATCTCCACAGCGGATACTTGTCCGCCGGTGCCACCGAAAGCTCGTCTAGCTTGGCCGGTATTCAAATCCCAGTCAAAAACCCGTTTATCCCAGCCCCCAGAGAGCAATGATTGTTCATCTGATGTGAGGTTCAAGGTGGACACTGCCGAGGTATGTTGTCGCAGAAGGGCGATTTCCTTGCCCTCTTCATGGCGGAGAGTTTGCAGACGAATCACCCCAGATTCTAACCCGGAAAGTAGCCACAATCCTTCACTATGACTGGCCAACGAGTACACCGGTGACAAGTGGCTACCATCCATATTCTCCCAGTATGTCATCAGGACTCCAGCTTTGACCACACTATCCACGAAGGGATGTCTTTGTGCCACGGTCAACATGAGCTTGCTGTTTATTGAATCCGCCCAGTTGAACTTCCGCACGAACCCATCCGACCCACCGGTAAAAACCCAACGCATATCCGCTGTCGCCGTGATGGCATTGATCGAGGTGGCATGTGGCGCGGCGGTAGTTGGGACTACATCGTAGGTCCGGGCTGTGAGGCATTCGGAGCGCACACTTGGGTGGTAAATTGAGAACGGTTCAAACACGATGTTGTCAGCATTCCTATTCGTGTTCTGTTGCATGTCAGGGCCCTCCGACGCCTGACTTGCATTCGAAGGGCTATCCGGATCTTGATCGCCATCCCCCTCCTGATCATTTTCATTTTCATTGTCGCCCTCGCCATCATCGACGTCGCGCATTGTGTCGTCCATATCGTTGTCGTTTTCGTTATCGGAGCTTCCGTCCTGGGAGCCTAGGGAATGACGGGGATGATTAGCAAGGTTGGGATTGATGAGGTCGGCGGGTGAGCCATCGGAACAAGCAATTGTCATACCTCCCATGTCACGGTCCTCTTCTTCCTCCAATGAGGCCATGATTGTCAGGGCCCTTGTGGCAGTCCGACTTGTGGGGTAGCTACCGTTTGCGCGCCGCAATTGAAGTAGGGGTTCGGGGTTTCTCAAACAGAGAGAGCTCCGATACAAACGGGAAAAGGCAAATGACGGTGAGTTCGGGATTCTGCTCCAGCTCTGGAGTACACAAAGGAGAGAGTCGTCGCCCGTTACGTCGCGGCTTAAAATGGACCAAGCTGGGAATGGATCCGATGCTTGGCGGACCAATCAGCGACAAGGGCTCTTAAGCCGTATACTACCTACAATATAACCACAATAGGTTCCTATTAGACTACAATAGAACTACCTACAATATAACTACAATAGGTACCCATTAGACTACAATAGATATAGTCTGTCCCATTCAATTGTTAGATATATTGTAGATATCCTATTCTACATGATAGAGTATCAATAGAGTAATAATTTTCTATATCTCTACATTAAACTCATTTAGTAAAGAGCAATAATGACCTTGAAAGCTTATGTTGTACCTTTACCAGTACTTGAAAGTGGAAAGCATCGACAGATTTGCTAGGAGGATTTTATACATATAATGTGTACATATGTATGTATGCGATGATAGTTAAATTATAACTTGTTAGTTGTAGTTATACTCTTCGCAAAATAGTTAGAATATCCCTAAATATCCATGGAGGTTGGAGTCCAACCTCTCAATAGCCCACAAAGCCCATTCGGGCCCATAATGGGCCCCAAACAATACAAACATACCAATTTATCGTAGCTGGATAATTAATGCATTTTTCTACCCAGGTGTATAGCGTTCAGCGTTACTTTGACGGGATTGGTGCCTTCATGTCTAATTTATGTCTTGTTTATGCCTGAATTTAGACCGCTTTCAGGCCTAATTATACAGTGTATTGTAAACCATCCGGCGTGGAATAACTATTCTGCCTAATATACCTACAAAAATGAAGCTTTTGCACACCATACAAATCAGTGCATCTTCATTTTTTTGGACTGCCTAGGCCAATAGTTAGAACGAACTGCCCAGGTGCCCAGGTACGCAGGTGTGCCCAGTACTTTGCTTATTAAGGGCTCTGTAACTGTAATCCAAATATCTTTATTTTTCTGCTAGGCCAAAGTTAGGCACCAAGGCACCAATCTCGTCAATGTAACCCTGAACGCTATACACCTGGGTAATTTTTCTCTGGTTTTTTTGGGTATTCAAACTACCATCAATCTAATAGAGCTATATAGAACCTTGGATACCCTCTTCTTATAAGCTTATAAATTAACTCAAAAGACTGGTTAAGAGAGAGAACGGCCGGGCGGGGGTTTGTTTAAAGATATAAAGTTGATTTTCATAAAGCTTTACTTTTTACAAGGGGTACTTGTTTTTGTTAGAGAATTACATAGTAAGTAGAGGTACCGTTAGTACTACTACAATTAATACCAAGGTAAGTATAGACCCTAATATCTACAACATACTGAATTCCTACTTCTTACTATAATAATATGATAAAACTGAATATATAGGTTGGTACATGGGTAAAATACAGCCATTAATCAGCTACTTTAGACGTGTTTATGTATAGAAATGGGCTGTAGGTTGGGCTGGGCTTTGAAGACTAGGCCCATTCGTGGGCTATTGAGAAGTCTAGACCGTTGGACTACCTAGGTATATCTATGGCCAATGTGGTCTTATATGGAATGTTGAACCTCATTAGGTACGTAGACATAATGCATTCATTTCTCAGAATATAACACTCGGATATATTTAGGGTAAATATTAAGTACATATTGTAGTGGGGGACCTTGTCTTCCACTACATAACTATTGGCCTTGCCTATCCTTTCTGTAACTAACTAGTTAACCTAACTGACCATGTTATGTAAGCCTAAAGAGATGCCCAGGTGGAGGATACACAGGTAGCAGGTAGATACAGATTGAAGACACACACTCTACAACTCTCTGAATTGACTTTTTGGGCAGTGTGCATGAGTTCCTTTGTATGCACAGTTGGGTATGAAACTGAACTGCGAGTGCTGGATCGACCCGTATGCCTTAGAGCATACTGCCTTAGAGTATACTGCCTTAGAGCATACTACTATCTTAGATCATACACTGTCTTAGAGCATAGACTGCCTTAGAGCATACTGCCTTGAGCGTTCCCCTCTTCAATATGTATCTAAGTAGTGGAATATGTACACAGTCTACATAACTATCTTTCTCTCGACTTCGATCTGCTTCTCTTCTACAAGATATCTGATATAACAATGTAACAATTTCTCTCGACTTCGATCTGCTTCTCTTCTATCCTTCCTGGACATCCTACCAGACGACTTCTGCCACTGCTCACTCGCACGTCGCTTATTTTCACACACAATTTATCATCTTTCGTCTGACTTCGTCCGAACTTGTCGACTTGACACATATTGAACACAAAACTCTTTCTCTCTTTCTTCTACGCTTTTTCATTCCCACATTTCCACATTTTCCACATTCCAATCCTCACGGCTTCATAAAGACCAACTGTGAGATAGGCAGAACATTACGGGTGACTTCTCAAAGGATAAAATCTGTCTGGGCGGTAAGAGCATCGATTGCAGGAAAGAGCCTTGGTAAGGAGTGATCGAAGATGATCTCTGAAATATATATGTCGGCTAATCCCACGCATTCTCCAGGGCTTTAGACAATCATGTCTCGTTTCCGCTCTCAATATGGACCTCGGCCTAGGGAGCAGGTCAAGCCAGTTAATCCAGAAATCCGACAGTACTTCGACCCGGATCTACCAATCTATGGGCCTTGGAGACTTTGGCAAACCAAGCCAGAACTTCCCTCGTCTGAAGAAATCATGGGGACAGATACACCCGGAGACGTTGTTGCTCTTCCCGCCAATTGCATTTCAGAACCTTGGATCTCCAAGGAGAAATACTTAGAGGCTCATTATTCATTGATCCGGGAAGACTTGGTTGCGCCACTTCGAAATGCTGTAGCCCACGTTCGCGATAACCCTTCTATGAAAGATACCGCCGATGTTTCCATCTATGAGAAGGTGAATAATCCTTTCCCATTAGGCTTTATAGGTCATCATTCTTACACTCTTTCTCATCAAAGGTCTTCATTGTCGGTGTTACCCTAGCCCGCTCGGGCTTGGCGTTACACATCCAATTCTCTACTCGCCGCGCGGGCAAAAATATTTCCTGGACATACTCCAACCGTCTTACTCCTGGAACAATTGTCGCCCTAACCCCTAAGCGCAATGCATTCTCGAGCAAATGTGTTGTCGGCGTCGTAGCCTGTCGGTTGCTGGAAGCGGTTGAGAAAGACCCTCCAGAGGTCGATATCTTTTTGGCCTCGTCTGGCGATATCGAGGTTGATCCACAGTAAGTGATAACATGGTCGTGCGGTTGCGCAAAATATTGATGATATTGACTTTTATGTCACTAGACAAGAATGGATCATGGTTGAGGCTCGAGCGGGATATTTTGAGGCAAATCGACACACCCTAACAGCATTGCAAAAGTTGTCAAAAGAAAGGTCGGGGAACAAATCAGTCTTGCCCGTTATTGAAAGAATGATCTAACCTTATCTAGTTTCCCGTTGAACGAACAAATCTGCAGCCTGGCAAAAGACATTGATGCACCGGAATACATTAACACCGCGCCATCCATGGACTTCACGCCATTGTGTGAATCTTCTACACTCGATGTCACCAGAAAATACAACATCCTCAAGCGATGGCCCTCCCAGCCAATGGGAAAGCTGGATGAATCCCAATGGTCAGCGTTGAATCGAATGTTGACTAAAAGGCTGGCCCTCATCCAGGGCCCTCCTGGAACAGGCAAGACCTTCACCTCCATAGCTGCTCTAAGAATAATGCTCTCAAACAAAGATCCAAAGGACCCACCGATCATTATTGCTGCTCAAACTAACCATGCTCTTGATCAACTGATAAAGCATATCTCGGTGTTTGAGAAGAACTACGTCCGGTTGGGTGGAAGAACCTCTGATCCTGAAATCCGCAAGCGCACCCCTTACGAGATCAGACAAAACCAGGGTCAATTAACAATTGACGGTGGTTTGATGACTCCAATGAAAAAGAAACTGGAGAATCTCGCGGTCGAGATTGAGAAGCTCCTAAAACCACTTGCACCATCAAACAACAGCAAACCTCTTGCAGCATCTCTATTTTTGGACCATAATCTTTTGAGCCAAGACCAGATTGATTCCTTGCAAGAAACCGCAAATAAGTGGCAGCAATCCAACACACCTGCAAATACCGATCCTTTGGCGGCTTGGCTTGCAGACTCCGTGAGGGAGTTCGACTACGAATACGCCGGTGACTTCGGGTTCGTTGATGATGACATTGACCTGGAGTATGAGCAGCTGAAGGAGATCGAAGTTGAACATGGAAAATATGAAGATGACTGGTCAACCTTCCACGCACATTTTTTTTCATTGTCGCCTGGTCTTTGCAGCTCCAACAGCGCCAGAATGTCTCGGGCAAATGTTGAAAACCTGCTCAAAGAGAAGGACTTGTACAAGATTCACAGGAGATATCGCGGTGCGGTTTATGACTACTTGCGTGAGCGGCTGATCGCCAACCTGGGAGAACAAGTGCAACGGCTCGCTCGAACTTACCAAGGCTGCGCTACAAATTATCAAATTGGTAGGTTTGAACGTGACTACTGTATTCTTCAGGATGCAAAGATCATCGGGATGACCACCACTGGTCTGAGCAAATACAGAGGACTAGTGTCGAGTCTCAATCCCCGTGTCATCTTGATTGAGGAGGCAGCAGAAGTACTTGAGGCCCCAGTTGCAGTCGCTTGCCTTCCTTCACTTCAGCATCTCATTCTAGTTGGTGATCACCAGCAGCTCAAGGGTCAATGTGCTGAGTATGGACTCACCGGTGATCCTTTTTACCTCGATGTCTCTATGTTTGAACGTCTGATGCTAAACGAAATGCCGTATGCCATGCTCCAAGAGCAAAGGAGAATGGTGCCAGAAATCAGAAAGCTCGTGGCCCCGATCTATGGGGATATCCTTCGTGACCATCCGTCAGTTAAGGATCATCCTTTGGTTCCTGGTATGGGAGATAAACGATCCTTCTTTTTCGATCACACGGCGCACGAAAGCAACGACAGTCTGTCGTCCAAGGTAAATGACTTTGAGGCATCAATGGTAGTTAATCTTCTTGCCTACCTTGTGATGAACAACGTCCCGCCAGCTAGTATTACTGTCCTGACGTTCTACAATGGTCAACGGAAATTGATCATGCGAAAGAAGTTACAGAATCAAAACGTCTCCACGGCCTACATTAACATACTGACCGTCGACTCATACCAAGGAGAAGAGAACGATATTGTCATTCTCTCCCTTGTTCGATCAAATGATCATCGAGGAATTGGCTTTCTCGCACAGGATAACAGAGCCTGTGTTGCCTTGTCCCGTGCCAAGTATGGTCTTTACATATTTGGCAATGCACAGTGTGTTAGCCAACACAGCGGTTTCTGGTATTCGGTTACTAACGTGATGTCCGAGAATCAACAAGAACCCCGCATTGGCCCCGCTCTGCCTCTGTATTGCACAAGACACAATCAAGAAACCCTCATCCAAAGTGAGTCCCCATCATCATGTCTGAAAATGCCAATGGAAAAAGAGAAAATCTAATCACTTCTTCTAGCTCTTAAGGACTGGAACGCTATTACGGACGGTTGCAACAAGCCTTGTGGCAAGTATTTGCCATGTGGACATCCATGTCCCCGCAAATGTCATGGGTAAGATTGGAAAATATTCACGGTTTATATGCACCAAAATACTGATCTCTTTCATCATTAGTTCCGAACATGACTGGGTATCTTGCAAACAGCGCTGCCGAGAAATTCGCAGGTGCTGCAACACGCCCTGTATTTGTGTATGCTCCCCACCGCACACTCATGATTGCTTCTGTGGTATGGGCAAGGACAGCAAGACCCAGATCTTTGACGCCAGATCCGACTGGGATGATTTTGACCGCGATGACGATGATCGTGGCGAAAGTGTCGGTTCCATAACACGACCCCGAGCTCCAACTCGCCCCGCAACCTCAACTACAGACGAAGAAGCAATGCGGAATGCCGAGGGTGTGCTCCGGTGGCGGGCATTTGCACAGGGTGGCGCCGAGGTGGATGATGATCGTCGGGCTGGGCTCATAGTTAGCGAGCAACGTCCTGAAAAAGAAGTTGTGCCCGTCAAACCGAGGGTCGCCGCCCCTGTCGAAGGACTATTAATCAACTTTGACGACGACAATGACTGTCAGGAAGTCCCGGCTACAGCGGAAACCCAGCCTGCTGCTCCGGCCATTGAAGACCTGCTTACATATGACGCGGCTGGTGATGATCTGGTCGAAGCTATGAGTAAATTACAGGATACCCTTCCCACTCCGCTCGAAAAAGACCGGATGACCTTTGAAGAGCATGATTGCCCCCGGGCTGGGGGTGCGAGTCTACGGGAAGATCCACTTTCTGTCGTGGTTTGGGATAACGATGTTTTGGCCAGCGGTCCGAGCCCAGCCAAAGTCTTGCCCACTCCTATGGCTGAGGAAGTCGTAATCCCTCCCATGGAAGGGAAGCTGATCGAGCTCTCCTAGATCGGTGGCAGATGTCACTTTGCTACGCTCTTTTCATTTCTTGGGCTTACTGGTGAGAGTGGGTTCAATGGTGGAACTGGTGCATTATGAAGATAACGAGAACATGAGAAAGATGGACACGGGTGATTCGTGGGTGAGAGCTGAATTGACAGAAAGGGGAAAGGGAAAACAGAAAAGCACAAAAAGAGAGCGACGCGCCATACTCAAAGGCAGACATGGATAACACATGCCTTTGAATCACTATGTAACTACTGGCTGTAATTCAATTCGACCTGTAATATTTCACTCTTGAACGAGATGTAGATGCTATCACGAGATCATGAACACATTATATTCCAATAAGCCTCAGTATATACAAACGCCAAAGACATAATATCAACATCAAAGCATAGTTAGATACTCTTCCAAGCTCTGTCCGAGAACATTAATAAACGGCCATTGAGTATTTGTCCCAAACAACCTAGCCCACAGCTTGAGAACGGCCAATCCCAAAGAAGCCGGTTCCAGATCTGGCGGTGCCTCGCCGTCATCCGTATCAATAGACGAATACGCCTCTTCAATAATACAGCGGGTCCACCGTAGAATGCGAGTTTCGTTTTCTATATCAGAATTGTTAGCTAATAACGCATACAGAGTAGGCAGAGCATGGACATACCACTCAACGACTGATCCGGCCCCGCCTCCGCAAGGGTAAACAGCCATTTGCTTAGCAACACTGCACATTCAATGCTAGCTAGCGAGTGCCGCACGCTCCAGAAGAAGGCTTGACTGCGAGCAATGTGGTCTATTCCCAGACGCACGGGGATGCTGAGAGCATGAGCGGCGTATATAAGTGCCGGAATGAGACGGTAGCTTCGTTCTGGGCGTGGAGAGCGGCGAAGTGCGCTGGCTATTATTATGGGGTCGCGGGTCTCAAGGCGGCGGTGAGGACCGAGATTTAGAGATAGGCGGACATAGGCGAGTCCTAGGAAGGCACTGGAGGTGAATGGGATTGGGCCATTTGCATTGTGTGGGTCTAGACTGGATTCTGGGGCCTGTTGCCACACGGAGGTCCAGGAGCGGAGGGCTCGCCTGTGAATTAAATGGTTAGAGGTGGGTCTAGGGAAGACTTGTGTGTAGGGGACTTGCTCTAGTTTATTCAATTCCTCTGTTGGGAGGGTTGTGGAGTGGTTGCCGTTCGGTAATGATAGCTCGCTCACGAGGTGGATTCGTTGCAGTAGTCCGTGCAAGAGGATGTAGTTACCCAGTGGAGCCGGGATGGGGTCTAGTGGTTTGGCTGACCGGGACTTTTGTAAGAGGAGGGTCAATGCGTCCTGGAAGAACAACTGCTGGGGACCTCGTTCTCGCTGGGCTGCTTCCCACTCCGCAGCGGTGCTAGCCGTCCATTCGACAGTAGAACATGGGAGACGCAAGTGTATCTCATTGCTGCGCAAAGATGGATAGGCATTATATGCGATGCTGTGAACATGGATAAAGCAGAACGCAATCAACTTTGTGCGTCGCCCAGATTCTTGGTCCGCCCATTCGTACCAGTCGAGTGGTGCGCGTGGATCAGAGCGTGCTGTATCTTCTGTCAACCCAGCCTCGCGGAGATGCCGAACCAACAAGCCCTGAAGATGGAATGCTTCTTGTACCAGTCTCGCGTTTTCCCACGTAGAGTAGCCCATCAGAATAAGGAGACAACGAGTGATTTCGATTTGCTTCCAAACAGCAGTTCTTTCCGCTGTCACCTGCGGCTG
The DNA here is from genome assembly GCA_030142185.1 of Penicillium thymicola. Lineage (NCBI taxonomy): Eukaryota > Fungi > Ascomycota > Eurotiomycetes > Eurotiales > Aspergillaceae > Penicillium > Penicillium thymicola. Next base: position 70,505 of record LACB01000062.1, read on the forward strand.
TGTGAGGGATTGATCACCAAAGTTAGAGTAAGGAGATATTCCTAGCGGAACTTGAGAGCCTGGATTGTAACTTGGCTTAGCCGGGAAACGAGGCTCTCTAGACATCCGTTCAAATAAAACTGCTTTGGAAACGTGAAATATTCTTTCTGCGTTGCGGTGCTCAAACCTGTACTGGGCTCCGATCGTCATGATAGCAAGAACCACCTCAGGGGCATGTTCATTGATATGAAACGTCGGGATATGCATAAACGGAAGATGTGGGTGGAATCCTTCAAAATAGGAAGTGAGGTACCGAGTCAATGTGTGACGAGACGGTAATACGAAATCCGGAATGACATGGCGAAATTCTTCGAGAGATGCCGCAAGCCGAAAGCGCTGGTCTTCGGTGACATTAAATCGGGATGTCCTCTTTGAACTTTGGGGTGGTTCTGGAATAATATCAGTAATCTAGAGAAGTAGCAATGTAAGGTAGTGGTTACCTGAATCAGACAGGGTGCCGAGGCTTTGGTCGCCCCTTGGCACAGATGGAAGCCAGGATCTGAATGGTGAGTCTCCTCGAGAACCTTCTCCGCTTCGTCTTTGCCGCTCATGGTGCTCTTGGGGGTGCGGACCTGTCTCTCTTACGTCTTCCAGGTTAACCTCTTGTGTCTGAGATGTTTCACCTTCGCTGGGAACCCATTCCCCGGGCAATCCAATCGAATCCAAGAAATGGGTGAATTCCTGGAAATGATTCAGATCTTCGGGTAAGTAGGGCATCGGTTGTCCTGCTTTTGTGTCAGATCAATAGATTTCCAAGAATGGGAGTCAATGCGAAAGACCGTTTACGAGAGAGAAGGGTATTCATATTGCACGGGGCATTAGGAGGTAGTATATACTTGAACAGCTATGAGAAACGTACCTGTAGGTCGGTAATCGCCTGGAAGAAGCAGCTGGGCAGCTTGAAGCATATCCGGATCGTGCACCATACCCGTATGCGGATCAATAGCTGAGTTTGGAGCCCCTGCAGTAGGAGCAGGAAGCATGCCGGCATTGTGATTTGGATCTAAATATGGCGTGTTCTGTGCCCCAGCCCATTGGTGCACAACCGATGATCCTGCAAGGGATTCCACGGGTACTGGCCTAGTTGGTGTATCATATTGCGGCGGGATGGACGCAGGATGATGCGTCGGCGGGAAATCCGACTTGGTCGTTGGCTCGGGCGGCGTCGGCGAGGTCAGCCCATCTTGATGTGAGATGCGTGTGTGACGCTTCAATAGATCCCTTCTAGTAAAGGCTGCCCCACAGAAGCAAATAAACGGTTTCTCCTTGGTATCTAGTTTACCGGGATAACATTAGCTGCGGGGATCTCCCCGGAAATTGCGGAATTGCTTACGGGTGCGAATGTGTCGCTCCAAATGTTCAGTCCGTCGGAAACTCCGACCGCAATGTATACATATACGTGCCCTTGCTCCACGAGCACCCCTGTGCGGCTGGGGTGATTGGGACATTGAAACATTGGGGGGATATGGAGAACTGGTTTGGAGAAAAAGAGACCTGGGGGTTGAACAAGTGGATGTCGAAGTGGGAGATTCGACCCCAACTCCTCCAACTCGGGGCCCGCCGGGATTGTCGGCCCGCGATAAGAGATAAGGGTGGGGCCATTTGGAGAGAGGCCGGAGGTATAGAACTTGCATCGTTCACATTCAGATATATTCACATATATTCACATCATTCAAATTGTCTTATAGTTTGATCGTATCAAAATGGCTCAATCACTCCTCAATATCTTTCCTGGTGTTGCAGTGGTGACTGGTGCAGGTGGAACTGGTAAACCAAGCACCCGCAACATTAATATCCGTCACTCACATAACACACAGGAATCGGTGCCGCAACTACAAAAGCGTTCGCTGCAGCTGGTTGTAGCCGAATCGCTATCACAGATCTCAATGACGAATCCCTGCAACAAACGACAAAAGTCGTCACCTCAATATATCCAGAAGTTCGGCTGCTAGTAATGGCCGGAGACGTGGCAGACGACCAATTCGCGGATGCATTCATTAATGCGGTTGTACAAAAATTCGGACGAGTAGACTATGCCGTGAACTGTGCAGGAGTCCTTGGGAAGCCTCTACGATCGGCAGAGATGTCGCTTGAGGAATTCGACCGCGTCAATAACATCAACTACCGAGGCTGCTGGCTCTCATCTCGAGCAGAGCTTAGGCAGATGATCACACAAAGTGGACTCCCTAGCCATGATTCTAATCGTCCACCTCAACGTGGTGCTGTGGTAAATGTTTCCAGTCAACTTGGAATTGTCAGCCGCCCGGGTGCTCGTAAGTGCTTTCTTTCTACCCGTGGAACGCATTATTGAGTTTGTGATAGCTGCATATTGTGCCTCGAAGGCTGCCGTCATTGGAATGACACGTGCAGATGCGATCGACTATTCCAAAGATGGGATTCGAGTCAACTGTGTCTGCCCTGGCGTTATTGAAACCCCACTGGTAATGGAGAAGCCTGAGGTCCGTGAAGCCATCATGCCAGCAGTGGAGACCGCACCAATGAAGAGAATGGGTCAGCCGGCAGAAGTGGCTGATGCAATTCTTTTCTTGTGTTCAACACAGGCATCGTTTGTTCAGGGCCATGCCATGGTGGTTGATGGTGGATATATAACGGTCTAGCTACAGATTGAGATGACAGGATATCGATAACACAATTACAATGCCTGAATACGACGATGCAAATTGGTATCTAGTTCTCATCGGCAGAGTAATACATCTTCTTCCAGTCAAAATGAGTATCCCAAACATGTCCAGCCCGCAGAATCTTCTCTTCCTGCCACAACCCACCAACAATCTGCATCCCAACTGGCAGCATAATCTGGTTATCTTCCTTTGCTGGAGCAAACCCAACGGGTATGGACAGTGCCGGGTGACCCGTCACGTTGAATATGGCAGTATTGATTGTAAGACCCATACTAGGCTTGAGGGAATCCAGCGGGAGTTCTCGCTTTCCATGTCGAGGGGCAACAACCGGCGTTGTAGGCATTACCAGAATATCATACTTCTCAAACAGCGTTTCGTACTTGTCACTGAGTAGTCTTCCGATGTTGACAGTTTTTCCGTAGAGATCGGGGAATTGTTGCATTAGATATAGACCGTTAATTATAACGTTCTTTGTGGAAGGGAACGCTCTCTGGAAACCATCATCAGTCCATGGAAGCCGTGCGCGCTCCATGTCAGTCATGTAAAGCCCTCTCCGGCCTGTGTTCTGGCCCAGAAGAGTCTGCGCCCCGGCAATTCGCTGCTGGATAGTCCAGATCGCGGGCCCTTGCAAATGCTCTGGCAGAGATACTTCCTCGATTGTTGCGCCCAGATCTTTGAATTTCTGGGTAGCAGTCAATACTGCGCCCTTGACATTTGGGTCTACCGCGCTGTGCTCAAACCCTTCAACAAGAATGCCGACCTTGAAGCCGACGAGTGTGTTTGGATCCTGCTGAAGAGTCTCTGCGAATCTGGTAGAGCCTGGCTTCGAGCTACCGGCAGCCCGATCATCGATGCCGTCATAACCACTGATAACATCTAAGCATGCTGCAGTCTCAAGTGTTTTTCGGGATAGTGGGCCAGCGTGGTCATTCATGGCATCGCCGCTAGCAATCCCAGTGAAGGGAACGCGGCCATGAGTGGGTTTAAGCCCAACACCTGGAAGCAAGTCAGCTCATGGCACATTTATCCTCAAGTAATAAAGACATCTTACATCCACAGAATGAAGCGGGCACGCGTATACTACCACCCTGATCACCACCAATAGTAATGTCCACTATACCGGCGGCGACCAGCGCTGCACCGCCACAGGTACTCCCGCCCGCCGAATAACCCTGAGCATTTGGATTTTCCACCGTACCCTGGGCACTGGTATACGAAGACGTAGAGTGGCACATATTTTCACAAGTCGACGTCCCATGGATATCTGCGCCCGCCTCAAGCAATCGCGTTACAACTGTCGCATCCGTAGTCGGGGTCCAAGAAGGAATGATATCGCTTCCCAGAAGCTGCGGTACGCCGGCAACCGCAATGACATCTTTCAAACTGATGGATTTACCTGCCAGAGGCTCACCCTGGGGATTACCCCGGATAAGAAATCGGTGTGCCCATGCTTGGCCGAAAACTTGTTCTTTTTCGCTTGGTCGGCGCACATTCTCGCGTGGATACTTAGTCTGATCGGGAACTGGTTGATAGTCTGGCAATGCAGCTACGGTTTCAGCGCAGTCGTGGACTGCAGCGAGAAGGGTGTGGAAATCCTGTGCCTCGGCTGGGTCTATGGTCAGACCGAACGGTTTGAGGAGGGCTTCTGCATCGCCTGGCTTGATGGGGTTGCTCCTATAACAACTGTCAATATATGATGAAATTACCAAAGATGGAAACGCTTACTCTGAAATACTTGTGAAAAGAACTGACATGGTCACTCTTTTGACTCCGTTGAATATGCCGTGAATAGTGTCTTTGGGGGATGTTGCAGTTTATGAGCAACCCCCATGGTTATCGTAATCTTTTTCTAAACCATCGTGCTTTTCTCCAACACTATATTAGATATTATTATATATCTTGGAGTCCATTAAACTGGGTCTCGTTGTCTCACTGGAGACAATGACTGTCTACCCCAACATAACCCCAATTGTGTCGGAGATACCTCGGCATTGTGGATGGAGTTCACTAAGGGCAGAGATAACGAATGTGGTAAATTAAGAAATGTAAATCATTGTGTAAACCAGTCAATCAGTCAGTCAGTCACTCAGTATATCAGTAAATGATGTCGGTGGGTGATCAACAGGTGAGGGGTTCATCTTCCCCGCATTCACTTGTTTTAAAGCCGAACTTCTCCTGGTAATCGACCAAGTTTGAACATTTGAATTATCACCCCTGTTCATTCCCAATGGCACCAAAGCGAGTTCTTATTACCTATGGTGTGGATGTAGATGCTGTTGCCGGCTGGCTTGGCTCGTATGGTGGAGAGGATTCCACGAACGATATCAGCAGGGGTAGGTTTCAGTGATTTCTCTCTGGAATCGTGCTCTCTAACAATCAGATAGGATACTGGGCAGGGACCATTGGAACCCAACGATTGTTGAAGCTGTTTAAGAAAAATGACATCAAAACAACATGGTTCATCCCCGGCCACTCCCTCGAGACCTTCCCGGAGGATATGGCCGCCGTCCGTGACGCGGGCCATGAGATCGGCCTACACGGATATTCTCACGAGAACCCAACAGATATGTCTCTAGAGCAACAACATGATGTGCTCGACAAAACGTATCGGATGTTGACCGAGTTCGCTGGAAAGCCTCCACGAGGAAGCGTGGCACCCTGGTACGACTCTTTTATATTGGGGATTCATCAATGGTGCTAACCGAATACAAATAGGTGGGAAACTAGCAAAGAAGGAGCCCAGCTCCTCCTCGACTACGGCATCGAGTACGATCACAGCATGAGCCACGAGGACTGTCAGGCTTACTACCTCCGAACCGGCGACAGCTGGACTAAGATCGATTATAAGCAGAAAGCTGAGACTTGGATGAAGCCTCTTGAACATGGATCTCAAACAGGGCTTGTTGAAATCCCGTCCAACTGGTACATTGATGATCTACCGCCGATGATGTTCATCAAGAACGCGCCTAATAGCCATGGCTTTGTCAACCCGCGGGATGTGGAGGATATCTGGCGCGACCATTTTGACTACTTCTACCGCGAGTATGATGAGTTTATCTTCCCGATTACTATCCACCCGGATGTTTCGGGAAGGCCCCATGTGCTGTTGATGCATGAAAGGTGTGTTGTGACGATAACTGTGTGCGGAGTATGACTAACCTTTCATAGGCTTATTGAACATTTCAAAAAGCACGAGGGTGTTGAGTTTGTGACGATGGAACAGGTTTGCGATGAATTCAAGAGTAAGAACGCTCCTCCGCCTGGAGCCTTGATGCCCGCAAAGGCTGGTTTGATGTTAAAGTGAAAGCTGGTATACCATAATAGCTTGTTAGTTTTAGACTGCGGAATCTATCATGTTTCATAATCTTTAGTGCTTATTTCCTCAGGTGCAGTGTATCTGTCATGGGATGTGTCTTGTGTAGTCAACCATTCATTCTTAACTATCTGTTTCTAAGATGCCTGTTACCCCAAAGCAGTACCACGGACTTGTTGATGATTATCAGCGCCAAGATCTACCTCTTTATTAGCAGAGATGTCTACCCCAACACAAATAACTACATCCCACATACTCCAACTACACTCACAAGTATACCTAGGTACCCCAAATCAAGTGCTACCAAACCATCCAATCATACACCATTTCAGACAAGGCGCAAGTTATTGGCACGCTGGTCGATAAGGAAGTGATAAGTCGTCTGTTCACCCACGAGCTATATTACTGTTGCGGCGTCGAGTATCATTGGCATGTCGACGACACTCAACGCAATATTGCTGTATTCAACCCGCACAGTCATGTTAAAGGGTCAGGGGTGCGAGCGACTCATTCCCGGTAAGCCCCTTTTTTTCAAAAGGGCAGCTCGATCTTCCAGAAACGCTTTGTATGGCGCTTTCGGGATAGTCCTATCTTCGTTCTCCCATACTTGATATCCAACCTCCTCCCAAACTTGAAGTTGACGAGTGAGATTCGGGCTCGGTTTGACTTTTTGTTTGGATTGGATAAAATTCAATACGTCCACTTTCGGGATGCGGAGTTTACGCATGAGATAGGTGACAATGACCGTCGGCGAGCGTGATATGCCGAGATCACAGTGGATTAATATCGCCTCCGAAGGTGTATCGCATGGCTCGTCATTCATAGTGTTTTTGTGGTCGACGGGTAAAGAGGACAACGAGGAAATAGCAGGAGATGCCATTTGGTCGATAAAGTCGCAAATATCGCTCATATGAGCAAGGAGGTCTTGCGTTGACGAGTCTGCACACTGAACCCATCTGTGACGATGCTCTCGAATGCCTGCCGATCTTGTAGTAGAGTTCCACCATACCCATCGAGCATTAGTAAGAGAGACGATTGCGTTGATACGGTTTTTTTGAAGCAGGTCCCGTTTGTGTGATGCTTCAACATTCCCAAGAAAGAGACCAGGGACAATCTGCCTCATCCGGGCCTTGAATGCCATATCCCACTTCCTTTCCTCTCATTTTCGATGTCCTTTCCTATTACGTTTTTACCCATTAATGTTTGACCATATTCTTCACCTTCCTTCAAAACCGAGGAAGACGGATGGTGATACCCTTAGTGAGGGATTCTGATTGATTGCGGGGTTAAAGTCGTATGGTGAGCGCCTATTTTGCTTAGTCATACATCCCCTGCCCAGGTGGACAAGGTAACTTAACTAACTTGTTAGTTATTCTCGACTGCTCAGAAGAATCAATACTTAATTTCACAGACCCTACAGAAGAACGAAGCTATGAACCAAGAAAATGCTCCAGAAGCAGACCATATTATCGCCGAAGATAATACTCAGACAAGCGACAATGCAAGAAATCATACTGAAGCCCTGAATGAAGTCAGGACTCAGACAAAGGACGAAGCTGCACCCCAGCCCCTTCCTAAAGACAAAGCTGCACCTACGACCAAGGCCCTTTCTAAAGCTAAAGCTGCATTGAAAGCCGAACTTATGCACCGAATCTTGAATCAAGAACAAATCAAAGCCGAAGAGGCAGAAGCTAGGTCCAAGGTTACAGATAACGAAGGAGAGGTACTCTATACCTTTCATCGCCGCAAGATTGTTCGAATCAGCGAATATCTTGTGGTGAAAAAAGCTGATGATATCCCGGTCCATGAAGCTCCAACTCTTCGGTTTATCGCCGAAAATACTACAATCCCAGTGCCAAAAGTTCATGGTATTCGTTGGGGGAACGATAAAGTGGTTGGCATTGTTATGGACTATATGCCTGACAAGCCACTAGACGAAGTTTGGGACACCTTGAGTCCTAGCCAGAAACAATCAATTTCTGAGCAACTCCGCGGGTATATCTCCCAACTCCGAAACCTCAAAGGCAATTATATCGGTGCTATTGATCGCGGTACTGTGTCAATGGGCAAGTGGGGGCCTATCTATGGTGGACCCTTTGACTCTGAACAGGAATTCAACCAGTGGATTCTGAATACCCCCTCGATATGACCGAGAGTTCATTGCTATGTGTTATATATCCGAATACTGCAGTAGCTAGAAGATTCACGTTTGAACTCATTTCATAGTATATACACCAAGATCCCAGTCTATGATCTTGATTATTTTGTAAAAGAAAAAAAGATTTGGGTTGTAGACCTGATAGTTATACCGCAAATAGTGCACTAGGTCATTCCTATTGTCAGTTAGACTTAACAGATTATCTCATGGTCTCTATTTGCTCACGGAGGCTCTCCACAGCAACAGCGGCCAAACCTATTCAGCAAATGGTTATCAATCTCTAGCATGCTTTATAACTAAGGATGTAGCTCAGTGTCTCTGATTAATGAGATATCCACTAAGATGATCTTACCAAGAAAGAGAGTTTTTTCTAGGGTTGTAGTTTAAAGAAACTTACTATTTTGCCCGCGCATAGGCAATCACACAAAATCGGGTCTGTAGAGCCGCTGACGGCGCTGGCTAGTCCAGTACCGAAGTAGCTCCTCTAGTCAAAGTGATTCGTCTCATTGTTGGAACAAGATGGATCGCAGAGAAGAATTATGTGGGTGGCCGAAGGTTCTTATATATCTGGTTCTTATGCTCCTACATGTACTCCCTGGAGCTGGAGTAGCCGTATTCTTTCCTGTATACTCCCATGTATACTCCCGAAGGAGTAAATCTTGGAGTCATGGTCACATAACGTCTGACACATTAGTTGGTGAACGATTGGTTACCGAGTTCCTGATCTTACTATTCCCAATAGCTGTTGTCGCGCGGCAGATAGTATCATATTCTGAAGTGATCAAGTCTGGAGGGAAGAAGAAGAACGAAGTAAAAGAGGAGAATCTGTGTTTTTGGAAGGCTGTCCCCGGGCCCTTCCAAGGTTTATAGAGGGCGCTCAAAGCGGGAAGAGCCGACACTAAACCCGGAAGGGAAGGGGGAAGACGGAGATGGGCAGGCGGTCACAGGAAGCAGTTCAGCGGTGCACTCAGAGCCACTTCCGGCGCCCCGCTCACCGTCCACGGATGTCAACTAATACAACTACTCAATTAATACTCAATTAGTTATACTATTATATAGTATAAAATTAATACTCGATTATACTATCATAGTAACTATACAATCAATACTCAATTACACTATTATAGTCTAACTACTAAGAAGGTATCTCACGTTTTACCTTTCCGAATCCGAATGCGACTCCAGCGACTCCACGTGCTCTAATTACTACGTTTCTCTCTTATTTCGGTTCCCTTTCTCCCTCTCTTACTCTCCTATTCTTCTATATATTCATATCCTCTCCTACGGAGTACAGAGCTTGAAGACCCCAGAAAGCCTGTCGATCCTATCATATCCCCACCTGCACCCACTCGTGATCAGTATCATATCACATCACCATTTCCGAAGATGGCTCGCAAACTAGGCCAACTAGCCCTACTCTTCATATTAATACACTCACTCCAAATCCTCGCACTTCCAACCCCCTACGAAAACTCAATCACATTCAAATCCCCTGCGTCAACAAATACCTACAATAACCGATACTACTTCCCGGAAACCCTACCGGATCAAGATGAAATCGCAGCAATGTTGAAAGAGACAGCCATGCGCGAAGCAGGTTTCGTACCCTCATCAAATCGATCACCATCTAACCCGAAGCCGAGATCAAAAGATCATAAAATGGAGACGAATACAGAGCTTCGCAAATCACCGGATACGGATATGGATACTGCGATCGGCACGGTTGCTTCGGCACTACCACAGCCGGATTGGCATACAACTCAGAACACAAAACTGAGGCAGTCCCAGTCTCAGTCACGTCTGAAAGAGTCGGTCGTCGTCGCATTTGCATCGGACGACTACCCGATCTGCTGCCCGCTGTTTGGATTCTTCGTTGTTTCGGCTGCGGTCGTGTGCTGCTTTACCGTTTTGAAGGGGATTCGCGCTAAGTGAGAATGCGATATGTGACTGTTGAATTAATTTCCTGTTGAAAAGCTTATCTCACTCTCCTTTTTTTCTCTCAATGCGCTTTTCTATGAAGAGAAGCCAAGCATTCTGCTAGGGCTATGCGATTTTCCATGGGATACCTCAACCTTGGGAGCTCGAGCTCTGCCCTTTCTCCACTCAGTCGGTGGCTTGGTTCATTACTGTTGGACTTGGGCATGGGCAGTCCCGCTCCATTGAATCGACCCCATCTTCGACATTGGATTTTTAACGATTTGATGATGGAGTTCGGCAAAGATGGGGGGAGTACTAGTTGTGGAATCAGGGCTTGGATGTATATCCTGAATGACTCGTCCAAACGTCGTGATTCAACTGGAAGCACGCCATCACCTTTCTGCCTCGACTTGCGACAAGCAATAAGAATGTCAATTGAATGGAGGGAATATCGAAGACGACATCTATGTGGGCGGGATGAAATGCTGGGCACTTCGTGGGACTTGCTGGCGAAGAAGTAGCTTGGGTATTGAAGATACCTCATTCTATTCTCTGGGATCATCTCCAAATGGATGTTATCGGATGAGAGGACTTTCCAGTGTCAAAATGTCACTTTAGGTCAATTTGTTCTCGATGCAAATACTTCGAGAAGTGCTACACTAAAAGGAACCGCCATGAACTTCTGTAATGAATCTCGCACATAACGATCACTTAGCTTGTCAAGCTAGTTAATATTAAAAAGGGATCTATACAACTTCAAGCAGTATCGCAAACATTCTCATTCGCTATCAGAAGCATAGATTCTGACATACGTCATGCGACGATGGACTAAATGTAAGCTTACAAGAACCCAGGAAAAGATAAAGGTGTGATAGCAACGCATGCGCACGCAATGTAGCAGAAAAAAGGCAAAAAGGCAAAGTAACGATGATAAAGCCTCTAGGCCATAAAAATGATGATTACATTGATGTCTCTCTCGTTTTCTCTCTTTTTTGCATCCCGTTCCTGAGGAATGAGCGGGGGGAAACGGATGATAGATAATAGACAAAGGTAACAATGGATATGTACGCGAGAGATTCTATAAGATAGGTAAAATAAAGGAAATGGGAACAACAGCAGGCGCCGTTGCTTAAGAATCATCAACAAGACGCTTTTGCGTCCAAGCGCGCTGAGCCCCATCTAGAAGAACATCCATGTTCCCGCTGTTATCGCACATGCCGCGGAAGAGGCCGTCTTCGTTGTTGATGAGGTTCCAGGGGTGATCGTACTCGATAACGCGGCCGTGGTCGAGAACAAGGACTTTGTCGTAATCGATGATGGTCTGCAGACGGTGTGCAATTGTGATGATTGTGCTGTTGCTGAGTTCGCGGAGGGTCTCTTGGATCTTGGCGTCGGTGGCGTAGTCGATGGATGCGGTGGCTTCGTCCATCATCAAGACACGGGGGTTCTTGAGCAGGGCGCGAGCGAGACAGAGGAGCTGGCGCTGGCCTTGGGAGAGGTTGGAGCCGGACTCTGAGACTTGGCTGTCGAGGTTGTTGAAGACGTTTTTATTGTCGACTATTGTCACTGCGCTGCTACTCACGCCGTTACCGTTGCCGTTGGCGTTGCTTTCTGTTGCGGTGAGACTGCTTGCGGTTGTGGGGGTTGCGGTGCCTGAGGTGCTGGATCCGATTAGGTGCACGCGACGGATGGCTGTGAAGATCTGCTCGTCGCTGAAGAGACCGAACGGATCAAGGTTGCTGCGGAGGGTTCCGGTGAACAGGGTCGGATCCTGGGGAACAATGGTGATTGACTCGCGCAGGTCCCGTAGGCCGATTGACCCGATGTCAATACCGTCGATGATGATCTGACCCTTCTCGGCTTCGAGGCCGCGGAAGAGAGCCAGCGCGAGAGAACTCTTGCCAGCACCCGTGCGACCCACAATGCCGACCTTTTCGCCAGCCTTTACGGAGAATGAAACCTCCTTGAGAACCGGGTCCAGATCGGGCCGGTAGCGTGTAGTGTAGTTGTTGAACTCGACCGCACCTTGGCTGGGCCAATCAGACCCAGGTCGTGATTCTTCGATGATAGGAGCTGCTTCCTGGTCGACATCAAGATATTCTCTTACACGCTCGACAGAGTTCATGTTTTGCTGGACCTCGGAGTACAGACGCACAAGCCAGAGGACGTTCTCTGTGAATGTAACGGCGTAGGTCAGTGAAAGACCGGCGGCACCTGCATCGATCGTTCCAACGTTCAGCAACACAAAGGTAGCCGAGAAGAAAGACACTAGAGCACCGGTCCAGTCGACACGGAGAGCGAGCCAGCGGTTGCTAGCCCAGAGGTAGATGTGCGGCCGGTTGTAGGCATTGATACGGCGGTGGTTGTCGACCATGAAGCGAGGACCATCACCGTATGCACGAATCGTGACGATACCGTTCAGTGTCTCACCGAACTGCTGGTATAGCGGACTGCGCTGCACAGATTCCAGGCGCTTGAGGTCTCGGGAAGAGTTCAAATAGACGGCACCGAGGGCGGTGTACACCAGAGTGATGAACACACCAGCAATTAAGAATCCTGGTGTGATCCAGGAGATCAGAATGACAATCATAATCACAGATGCCAGACTGTGGAGCATGCCGATAGCAACAGGAGCAACCTCCTGATCGACGGACTCAACGTCCTTGGAGAACCGGTTCATCAGTTGTCCAAGAGGCGTGGAGTCAAAGAATCGGAACTTGGCGTACATGACCGTCCGAAGAAGGCGGTCATGAATCTTCCATGACGCATGGAGCGAACCCCAGAACAAAACAGCTTCCCGAGACAAAGAGATTGCGATGTAGAGGAATCCCAGGAGAGCATAGACACTCAAGTAATAAGCCACGTTCACCTCACCATTAGCCTCGGTCGCAGAGCTGGCGCCAAGTTGGGGCAGGCTCCAGCTGCTCACGCGCCCAACACTTCCAACGTTGAAAGTAGGGGGTTTGAGGTGGGCCGCGGCGGCGTACTGCCCGGCATCCTCAGTCCCAACCTTGGAGGTATGGTAAGAATTTGCCCACTGTCTAATCCAGAGGTTGGTAGAAACAGAACCCAATTGCTGCAAGCAGAATACAAAAACAGCACCGATCCAATAGTACCACGGGCCCATGGCGCGGAGGTACATACTGACGGTCGACCACTTGATACTACCAGTAGCCTTGGATTCGGAGAGCTTGGCCTTGTCTTCTTGCTTTCCATTCGGAGTGCCGTTCAAATCTTCATCCTCGGATTCATGGTCCGATGGGACACGGGAGTGTCCACGGGAGCCGGACCGGGAACCGGGTCGAGACTTGAGGAACTCATCGCCCAATGCACCAGTAGCGGCGACATCGTTGGGTCGACCCTGTGCGGAAATTCTGCCGTTCTCAAGTACCACAACGTGATCCGATTCCGGTACAGTCAAGGCCACGTTATGTGTTACCAAAATACATGTGCGGTTCAACATCAAAGGACCGGTAAGAGCTTCACGGAAGATGTGCTTGGCGGTATGAGCGTCAACAGCAGAGAGACAGTCATCTAGCAGTAAGTGGCGGCCACTGCTGTAGACGGCGCGGGCAAGGGATATTCGCTGCTTCTGGCCACCAGATAAACTGATGCCCTTCTCGCCAACAAGAGTCTGATCACCAGCATCAAGGATAGCAAGGTCACGTTCCAGAGCGCATGCCTTGAGCACTGCACGATAGCGACGCTCGTTATAGGGAGAGGCGAAGATGATGTTTTCCTTTATGGTGTCGTTGACCAACCACGCTTCCTGAGCACAGTAAGCAATGCTGTCAACCAGACCAGTTTCAGGGTCCACTGGGAGGTCTGCCCTGTTGGACATTCCACCGGGGAGATGAATACGACCCTCGAGAATTTTCATTTCTCCGAGCAAAGCCATGAGCAGAGACGTCTTTCCAGATCCAGTGGGTCCAACAATGATGTTAAGCTTGCCGACAAGGAATTCAACGTCGACATTGATCAAACGGAAAGCGTCCAAGTCGGCTTCGGCTTCGGTATCTTGAGACTCAGCAGTAGCGCTGTTCCAGGATAGCGTTGCCTTTTCAAGACCAATTTTGGCAGGTGTTCCTGCGGTAGTACTATCACGGAGTTGATCGTATTTGCCCGTTTCCTCCTCGTTCAGGTACCTGTCCACACGGTCTAGGGAAACTTTGCATTCCTGGACGTGGGCCACCATATCGGCGAGCTGGTCCAAGGGCACACGCAGCAAAGAGAACATGGACAAGGCAGGGAAAGCAATTGAAGGGGTCAATTGCTTCTTCTCGACCACGGTGTACAAGAAGAAGGACATGAACGTGATTAGAATAGGCGTGCCGTACCAAACGGTTGCGGCGGAGGACCAGAGGATGTAACGCCTGCGCAGGGCTTTTAGTTCGGTCCTACGCTTCTCGCCGACAATGTCCTGGAATCGCTGCTCCCAAGCAAAGTACTTGATGATGCGGATGTTTTGGAGGACTTCGTTGGTGGCGTGAATACGGGCATCGGTGCCCTTCAAAATCTGGTTCTGGACCTTGTTGAACTGACGGGCGATGAAAAGGTTGATAGGCAGCATGAGGGCCATCAGGACGATACCGGCAAATGAGCTGAAACCCATGATGTGGTAAAGCAAAGTAATCGCCATTATGATCTGCACTGGCACACTAGCCCACAAGAAGTGGAGATAGGCGCCAACCTCGCTTACCTTGAACGAATCGATCGCCATCAAGTTGATAATTGTGCCAACATTGGCTTGTGTAGGTTCCTGCGCTTCTGTGTCTGGCTTTTTGCCAGCCTCCGCATCATTTCCATTCGCAGCCTTCTTCTTGCGGCCAAAGGAAAAGAGCTTTCTTTTCTTATCTTGGGGCAAGATTGGATCTTCTTTCTTGGTAGCCTCTAATGAAGCGCCAGCCTTGCGGCGAAGAGCTTTGGCATAGATTTCACCAATAATGATCGCACGGACTTTTACACCCATCTTACGACCAATGAATAAAGATTGTCCATCTGCCACACCTTGAACCGCGGCGCAACAGAAAAGCAGAATAGCGAACAACCAAGCCGCATTGGGCGTGGTGGACCGGGGATCTTCCACGTACTCAAGGATAGCCTTGAGGAGCAGACTAGGCATGAAAACGAATAGGTTAGCGAAGATTGTCCAGGCACCCTGCTTTAGAAGCGTGCCCATGAAGAACCGAATCAGCTTCCATGCCAAAGATCCTTTCATTTGTCTCTTGCGGAAGTCTGTGAGCACGTGCGAAGCCTTCTGAGAGGGAGTCAGGTTCCAAACATCCGCAAGCTCCAGGGGTTGACGATATCCCTTCATAACCAAAGGGTCAAGCCAGGCAAATGTCGCAAGAGACAACAAACTGGCCATGGGATGTGTCGGAGGCTCCAATCCATCTTCGCGCTCAACCAGAACTGGCTTGTTACCTCGGCGCGTGGTGAGTGCAATTAGCAGCAGCACCGTACTCAGAGTGAACTGAACGCTACTGAGAATCAGGGCGTTCTGGGACAAGGGGTGGATAATGGCGGATCGGAAGACCATGATGTTGAACAACCACTGGAAGCCGTATAGAAATGCCGTATAGGTCCATAGTCTCGGCGCGGAAAAAAGATCCAGGGTCGATAAGAGCAACCGGACCAACACCAGGAAAAGGATATAGCCCCACGATATAAGCCCAGCCACGGCGGGAAGGGTTCCATGTCGACCCCAGGCGGAAGTGGACAAAATAACTATGTAGAGCGCAACTTGTCCAATCAAAGCTGCGATTTCGAGTAATACAACGGCTATTTCTCCACGCGGGCGATTGACCTCAACCTGAGATTGTTCGTGTTGTACAGCTTGGGATAGTATCGTATCGGACTCGTTTTCTTGCGTCGCATTGGGGACCTCATCTTCGGAGTCATTGTTCGGGAGGACTTCGTAGGCGATCCGTTTTCGGGCGCGGACATATCGATGAGCGAGGCGGATTAGGATCAGCAGCAGCGAAGCGCCGCAGACTGAGAGGGGAAGTATGACCTGAAGAATGCTATTAAGATGTATCTTCTGATCAGCATAAAATTTCAACGGTCGGGATTGTCATTGGTGTAGACCCACTTGCGCTGGAAGCAACGAGACAGGTCATCAATGGCCCAGATGGGGCCTTGACATTGCGGTAGCATGTTTTAACCGCAAAGCTCGCAGAAAACTAAAGTTCTCAAGCTCTCTCAGACCTCACGCGACTCGATCACACAGCTCTTCAGCTGGCGATAGTAATGAGTGATGCGACCGGGATTTGATTATTGTGAACCACCCCTTTAGCGACAATAGTTTTCTAGATTGCCGGACAAGGCTGGCATCGCAAAGTCAAGATGAACTGTGACGCTGGGATGAGGGTTCCGCGATCGAGGGCCGTAGGAGGGGGAAGTCTACTCAGATTCTGTAAAGCAAGGATCAAAGGTCTTTTCAAGGTTGTGTTGAGGGGGTCTAGGGGCGGGGAAAGAATTTCGAGAGAAAATGGCAAATGATCCAAAACCGGCGGTGGACGGACTCCGGGTAGAGCGAGGAGGGTGACATTGGCCACCACCGAATTTTGGTGGAGTGAAGTACCATAACTATAACTACCTAGGTATGTCCCATATTAATAATGTGGCTAATTGGGCTAGTTAACTACATAGGTAGTTAACTACTTAATTTGGTTTCTATCGCAATGTCATTATCGACTTAAACTCCTTTGGGAGCCCGAGAGGTAGCAAATTCCTCCAAATGTTTCAGATGAAGTATTCAAATGGTTCAGATGACCGATCTCAATCGGCTTATTCCGCCTCTCCACTAAAACAACGCCTTAAAAAACGCCTTAAAAACGCCTTAAAAGGTCTTAGGACGTCTTGTTAACTATCGTCTTTTAAAGAGGTTGAAGTTGCGAATACACAGCACTCACTACGGTATGTATAAGCATCGGAAGGACATGGTCAATCTTGATACATGTATTTCGTATAACTAGTTAACTAGCACCTGGTACTCAATAAAAACATACAATCCAACATGCATATTAGTATTAGTAGTCCATCCACTCTTCCTCGTCATCAGAAAATGCATCATGGTAGGGGTTCCTCTCAAGCCAAGCGTCAGGATTGAAAGTGCGCCCAAATTCGAGATAAAACCGAGTTAGAGTGCTGTTGAGGCCTTTACTACATGTCAGCCATTATTATTCTTGTTAAGGACTTATCTTGGCCATACTATCAAGTGACATGGCATGCGCAGGTTGTAGAGAGAAGCGAGAAGTATGCTCACGGAAAAGAATCAACGACTTTGGGTTAACGGTTCCTTATAAGACAGAAAAGTGAGTTTGCCGTCTCTAAATAAGGTCATTCAATCACCTTTGGGTATACACAAATAATGAGCTTCGGCGGCGGCCTTGCCACTTTCTACGTCTTTCAAGTAATAGTTATTCGACATCCGTGTGACCTTTTGCATTAAGTGCGTATTTGGCATGAATAATGCACCATTGGAACCTAAATAGGTTAGCCGGCGAATAATGTGAAGGGACGTTTCGCATACACTTGACTGTTCTACTTGGATACACCAAGCCGTCCGCATTGACTTCTACTCCATCTTCGGCTTCCCGGCCATATTGTTCAAAAGCTTTGTCATAAAGCCTGGAGTCGCGGTGTACCTGAAATCGATACAAGCTTGCGGGAAAAGCTGAGTGTGCCGACATATATGAGAAAGAGCGGCGATTCGGGAGACGTGAGAAGCTAAGCATAGGTGCCTGCACATGACGAATGATATTTTGGAACATTTTTATATGCAGACGATATTGTCTTGAATCGAGAATCATAAAATGTACTTGATGCTGAGGAAGGGAGCTTGATGACGAACCAATCACATCACGACCCAAAGTATATATACATTTATATATATATTTTTTATATATATCACCTCACTCGACAATCGTCGAGGATCCCTTTCGTCGTCAGATGGGCTTCAACTTTCGCGTCCAGTTCTTTGTCATTGTACGCCATTGCTTTTGTTTGTATTGAGGACCATATGGCTAGTACATTCCACAGTCATCTCTTTTCGGGCTTGTAGTGAGTGATGATCGCGAAATTCGTGGACAAGAATGAGATTGTTAGGCAGAACGGTTCCTATATATCTTTAACACAGTATGCCTTTTTCACGAAACAAGTGAATTGAGAGGCTGACAGATGGATATTGGGACACGGCGAACATCTATTCGAACGGATTGTCGGAAAAGATCATGGGCAAAACGACACGAGTTTATAATATTATGCGACGAAAAGTGATGATGATGACAAGTGCCACCGGCTCCTCCTATAACGAAGGATCTCGGTGTATAGAACGATCTTGGGTTAACGGATCTGGGGAAGACTGCGGTTGCTGGGCGTAGGTGCTTGGCATTGCGGGTGGAGACTCGGGGACGATCTCAAGGTCCGAATCGGATGATTTAAGGTATAATCGTGGCACCGCCTTCACCAACACACTACCCGGTGTTGGTGGGCCCCGGTCAACGATAATTCCCACACAACGATAATTTATTTTAAACACCATGCATTAAAACCACTATTTACAAATAACCACCACGGCTATCAAT
>LACB01000620.1:0-14388 GCA_030142185.1 Penicillium thymicola
TGGGAGGGGGGGCCGGTTGGTGGGTGTGGTGCGAAGCGGAGGTTTACGTAGCGGGCACATTCTAGTTGCATTGCTTCGTCGGAGCCTATTGTTGGGCTGAATTGGGCGGTTGGGGCGTAGATCGCGGAGAAGGAGAAGATGTCGAGGATAAATAGGCAGCCGTAGTAGAGAAGGTGTCGGAGGGCGCGGCAGGTGAGGGAGAAGTCTGTGTCGGCTAGGATGGAGATGATGCGGACGCTGTTAACGCCGTTGATATGTGGTACAATCTGACTAGGTTTAGTGGTTGTGTTTCTAGCCAATGGGGCAGGGTCGTCTTCCACAAACCCTTTGCATGGTCAAGTCCCAGTTCTCATCCATGAAGGCCTGGTATCGCAACGTGAAGAGCGGCACCTGCCAGGCCTTGACAGCCGGGGGAGAGGGATATATCGGGAAAAGCTTGATGTTCAGAGTGTTTAATTCGTCTGGATGTAATATTTAGCAGCGGAATCATGCTAAACAGGTTCATGGACATACCAATGGGAATCATGCACTCGCAATAATTGTTCAAGTCCTCCATCAACATCTCACAAAGACTATATATCTTCCCTTCGCCACTCTTCGAGAAATCGCGAGACAAGAAACCATTCTGCTCTTCCAGACCATGCATTAGGTCTGCTACCTTCTGCACCACGCTCTTATACGTGCTGAAGTCGTCCTCCTCGGCGAGGACTATGCAGAAGTTGAAGATGAATTCATTTCGGTCATACCGCACTGACTTCATGCAGATTGGATAGCCCAGTATACGATATCCGTTTGTGCAGACTTGCAAAAGGTTTCCACAGAGCTCCTGGCGGGGGATAACGAAGAACGAGACATCGGAGAAGGTGAGGAAGGGTGGTTGTGAGGGCGCGGTGGGGGAGGGTACAATGGCTCCGTCGGGGACTTGATGGACAACTTTGGGTCCTGTACGCCAGTACGTGGTCAATATGTAGGTCATTGAAGGTTTAGCATGGTATTGAAGGTCCTTACCCTCTATCGTGTCGAATTTACTGTAGAAGATTGCCTTGATCATCGTGGAGACGCTGTATGGTAGGGGGGAATGCGTGATAACCAAGCTGAGTATTAAAATCACAGTCTATCGGCCAAATTTAATCAAACACAGAGCTTAAACGAGGTTCATGTTCATATCAGTTGCGGAGCGGACTTCGGGGCGGAGAGCTTATCGAAATTAATATTTCCGGGGCTATTCCAAATCAGGCCAGATCATGTAAATCGTGTTTGTTTGATTGGCTAAACCCGCTTAGAGTTAGAAGCACGTGATATATAATGCTCGAGCTATCCCCGCACTTTGTTTACCAACTTACCCTCGTTCAGCAACGGCTTTAGGGTATCTCACATATATTATATGTCTTGGTTTTCCATATGCGAAGGTAATCAGTTCCCACTTTTTACACAAGGGTCTTTGGTCGGTAAGTATCTCTACTATTCCTTCAAATAATAGCTACTAGATGAAATTGGCTAACGTCGGTTGTAGGGACATCCTAGTGTAACAAAAAGGAAATAAGACCCCCTGTGCTTTAGTATTCGATCAAATAGACCATGTCTTCCACTAGCACAAAAGGTAGAGGATGCAATACACCCACAAGCAGCATTGTTAGCCATGGATCAATGAAAGATTTGTCCTTAAGTGACTCAATTGCGATGCACTCCAAGCATTGTCCTTGGAAAGGTAGATCATTCATTATTCGCGATCCTAATACAAATCTTGTCATTGGGCTTCAAAAGGGTGATTACGCCCTGTGCCTGAACACAGTGGGCATGGGTGTGGTATTTACTGGTCGTGTGTTGAGTCCGACAAGATGTTGCTGGGGTTTCAAAATGTGGTCTCTGGCACCTTTATCGGACATAAGAACAACGGCGTTCTATTCAGCGCTCTATTCAGCGCGCAGGATAGTTTTCATGGGGAATCAGAATCGTTTCGTGTGCGAGCACATCCAGATGATGGCTGTCCTCCTCGTGAAACAGGCATGTGGGTTCTTGCCGGTGCAAATATGCATGGACAGATGGCTCATGGTAGGCACTAACAGAGATGAGGGCGTCGCATGGGAGTTTATTCGGGTCAAGGATGAACATGCTATTTGATTTTACTCTTTTTATTTCCCTCAATACATCCTTGATGAAGATCCAGTCTGTATCTTGGGCTCTATTGTATTCATCTGTTAGACAATCATGGGACCAGGTGATATTTAATAAATATATTTCTGAGTAAGTTAAAATAACTTTTGCCGTTTGCTGAAAATCCTCCGGTTACCACGTTGAATATGAATATACCCGGCAAAGCAAATATAAGAAATAGCTAACCAGTCAAACAGCGAAACAAGGTGAGGAACAGGGACATGAGGGTATTAGAGAAAATGAGACAGGAGACAATGAAATCTATGCGGTAAGCAACAGACTCTTCTAGAGGCATAAGTAGAGCAATGGATATAAATAAATGAAAGCAAAGGGAACCCTGGGAAGAAGGAGCCAGTCCCCTTCAGACAATGCGAGAGAGGTAAGATGCGCTGTGAAAAAAAAAAAAAAAAAAAAAAAAAAAAAAAAAAAGAAAATGCAAACACGGATCATAGCGAGGCCCTGATCAAAGGGTCCGATCGAGTAAATAGTATGCAGTCATGGGGCCGTGCCAGAGGCATGATTGGATGTAGATGGAAGAGCGGTGTTTGTTGCGATAATGCTGTCTGGCACTGTGAACAAGGTCGCCCTTGTCATCACACGAGCCGCGCCACGACCGCGTGGGGGTCGGACATTGTCAGCGACAAGGGTCAAGGGCTGATTCGCACGAATGGCATGCACCATTTCGCCGAAACTGCCACGCTCTCCAGCCTCCTTCAACCATTGTTCCCAGTCTTCATCCAGCGGGACATCAGTGCCCTGGTCACGAGCGGCCATCGCAGCAAGGATACGGTTGTTGAGAGCTACTCCACAACTTTCTATTTCCTCGTCGCTAAGTTCGTCTTCGATTTCGTGCTCCTCCTCCTCGGCGGACCGGTAACTGGAGGCACGGGAATCGACAGCACGGACCGTATCATTGCTCTGTGTCTCGATGATCTGGTCATCTTCCTCTTCTATCCCGCAGAAGTCGCAGTCGTTGAAGTGGATCTCGATTGAAGGCGCGGGTTGCGGGGACGCTGGTCGGACGGAGTGGGCTGTGGTATCCCGCACGATAACCCCTTCTTCTGCCTCATATCGCTGACGCGCGGACTTGGTCCCTTCCCACCGACACAGATTGGAGATCTCCTCCTCTGTGAGACCGAGTTCGTCAAATGTTTTGAATAGTTTTCGGTGCCATGGGAAGCGACTCAGTCGCATGCGATGCGGTCCATACGAGTAATCCAGCCCCGGGTATTGTGCTTCGATACAGTCTAGCGAGCCGTAGAAAAGGGATGTTTCGATACGTACTTCTGGGACGAGGTTTCGGGTAATGTGAGCACCAAATGAGCCTGGGTCGTTTGTGCGAGGTCGTGGAAACGTGGCATTGTACACGATCTGGCCCACGGATGGTTTACGCATGATGAGATTCGGATGTGGAAGGAGTTAAGAGGGAAAAGAGTAATTTAAGGAGACAAGGTCGTCCCAGACACCTTGGAATGTGATGATTCAGGATATCAGGCGCTGAAGGGTTTTCCCCCCTTGCCCTTTGTCAAATTCCCGGACAGTTGGACGTTTCGGATGTTTTTGAGGGGTTGGAGAGTGCTTCAGCTGTTGACAGGGGGAGGTAACACGCTAGAGAAAGCGCGGACAGTAAATTCTCAAGCATATAACAGAAATATTTCTCAACCTGGATTTCTCATAATCCAGGCCAACGGATAGAATAATTAAGAAGCGAAAAATCCCGATCAGGTGCCCCAGCTGACGTTTCGGCTCTTTGACCCTTGAGGAATTGAAGGTCTCACAGGCGTTCCATTGACAATTAGAAAAAGAAGGAAAGAAGAAAAGAAGAAAAGAAGGAAAATGGAACGAAACAAGAAAAAAAAAGGAAAAACAGAATAGTTTTGGGAAGAAACAGGGCTTACAAGACTTTATAACTAGTCCTTTGAAGTGTGCGTTGGCATGGTATGGCCAACGAGGCACGACCAGCTGTTAAAGGCGTAGACACATTCCTTTTGGGATTGTCCAAGTGGACTTTGCATATTTACATGTGGGTAAATATGGTCGAATCATGAGATGTTCTGAATTATATGTAGAAATATTCTGACATGTTCATGTTCTGACATTTGTTTTATTTCCCTTTTGGGGGGGTTTTTGTCGTTGCATCACGTGCAAGTAACAGATCCTTGGTCATGCACATCTCAACCTCTCAGCTTCTTAGATGTGACTGACCATGTCGACCTTCGATGGTATCGTAGAAGGTGAGATAAACACTTCCCACGTCACTTCCATACTAATCATTTATGATAAGAGTTTCCCGATATTCGCAGTGAGTCTCACCTATGAGACTACAGTCAAACTTAAGACTAAGAAAAGCAGTTGACTACTTTCGGAAATGCCCAGAGCGGCCGGCGCCACTAGTTTGCTTCCTTAGCCATGTGCATAGCGATCATTTACAGGGCCTCGAGTCATTTCGGGCACCGTTTATCTACTGCTCACCGGCCACGCGAGAGGTATGCTCTTATTTATCCTATTTAAATTCTATTCAAATTCATTAACCTGACCATGTGTAGCTGCTTCTCCGGATTGAAAAATATCCCCATCGGATGAACTTTAATAAAGGTATCTTAGAGTCGCGTCGACTACATTATATGCATCTTGCAAAGCTTCTGGTTAGTATCGTGTGTAAAAACTTGAGTAGAATTGAAGACTCATCCCGCATAGCGCCCAATTCCACTGAATACCCCAACGGAAATTGAACTCACCCCCCGACGTCATATCAAGGTGACATTGTTCGATGCCAACCACTGCACCGGGGCTGTGATGTTTCTAATTGAAGGGGACGGGAAGGCAATCATTTACACAGGTGACATCCGAGGTGAGTCGATGATCCCTTCTTCTTCTTCTTCTTCTTCTTCTTCTTCTTCTTCATTGGAATGCTGGCTGATCACCTTCAGCCGAAACATGGTGGGTGAGCAGCTTGGTCCGTCACCCGGTCTTGATACCATATACTCTGGGTCAGAAACGGCTGGATAAGTTGTATCTGGACTCTACCTTTGCAAGCAAGACAAATCCATTCCGCGAGTTCCCTTCCAAAGCCGAGGGACTGTCTGAACTGCTGCAGAAAGTCCAGGCTTATCCAGACGATACATTCTTCTACTTTCGTGCGTGGACGTTCGGCTACGAGGATGTCTGGATAGCGCTCTCGGCTGCACTGAACACAAAGGTAACTGATATCATGCAGCTCAGATATAACACTGGCTAATCAAACATAGATCCATGTAGATCGTTACCAGATGGGACTTTATAGGTCTCTGGTGCAGATTCCAGGCAATAGAGGGGTTAGTGAAGCTCCTGTCCTTTGTGGATTTGAGCTGGGAAACAAAGCTGTAACAGGCTGCCTAAGTAATAACGAATCAAGTCGAATTCACAGTTGTGAGCCTGGAGTTTCGTGTTCGGCAGCTCGCGGCACTAACACAGTCTACATTGTGCCTATTGTGAATCGCACAACTGGTGGTGCGGAAATTCCCGAGATCGGTGCGGGCGGTGGTATTGGGGATCTGTACCAAACACATGAACTCGAGCTGCCTGACGAATTTGCATTGGCCGAGTTGGAGAAGTTGTGTCTCAAACACGTCCAGGACATAGAAGCCCTTTCTCAGATACGAAATGCGCTCCTGGATGCCTTCCGGTCAAGAAAAAAAGCACTCTCGCTTGATACTTACGGCGTGAAGGACGAGGGTGAAATTTCATTGAAGCATCTGGTGACCGCTTTAAGTCATGGTCCATCTGAGACCTCTAGCCGGTCATCCCAGCCAGATCTGCCTAACACGATAGTAAGTGGCACTACTGTTTTCTTTCCGCCGTCCTCTCTAATGGCATTATAGCGATTCCCATATTCACGACACTCTTCCTACTCCGAACTCTGTGAGCTGGTAGCTGCCTTCCGACCCAAGGACATCCATCCATGCACTGTGGATCCAACAACCTGGAACGAAGACGTCTCCATCAGACTTCTGTTTGGGCACCTCTGTTCAGGGACCAATTTTTCGCATGACACTCACATGCGGGAGACTGTAACTAATGATGTTGACGACGAGGGAGATTTGCGCGCAAGAAAAAGAGCCCGATACGACATGGACCTCTCCACACAATCCACACAAAAAACCAGTAGTGGCATTGAAGATTTCAGTCTTGGTACCGCCGATGCAAGCCAGCATCATGATCAGAAGCAGGACTCCCTACATCAATTGAGTCAATCTGAAGAAGCAGCCAGAGTCAAACGCAACGAAATCCGACAAGCACACCGCTATCTTCAAGAACATGCAGAACCTGGCCTCTTTCAAGTCAACCCTCTCCCGTCTACATGGCCGGCAGAAAAAGAAGACAGATTCGATCCGGCCACTGACGAGGGAGCTGAAGAAGAGGATATGCTCATACCCAGGCAGCCGGATTTAGAATCTTCGGCTACAGGACTCCGACTCAGGTCCGAGCCAAGCACATCTACAAGAATCATTGACCTAACTGGGGATGGTACTACATCTCCTCGTCCAATCACCCAACAAACAGACAGTCAACACACAGACGTACTTTCTCTCTCTATCTCCGAGTCGGCATTTGACTCTCCGGATCAAAATTCCGTTGAAAATGCGCTACGGGACCCAGCGCAAAGAGAAGAAGCTCTGAATCGATCACGCCGTGCACGTGTCGCTGCTTACTTAGCTGCGCGTGAAGGTACTTTCACTGCATGGACCGATGTGTCGCTTGTTTCGGCGGATAATCATGGCGAGGAGGAGATTGAGCTATAGGCTTGATCTTTTTTTTTCTATCTTCTTCAATTTACTGTGTATGATACCCCTTTTTACTATTTTGTTATCGATCTTGTCATCTAGTGTTTCGCCGATGGAAATACAACTGCAACGTTGGTCCACTATTGAGGGCCCTAGTTGGCCGAAAGTTGGCCGAAAGTTGGCCGAAACTATGTTGTAGACCACATCGGCAAGTTCAAGACAAAACTTCAAGACAAACCCCCAAACTCAGCAAGTAAACCATCGATATCAGTGATCTGATAATTGAAAACAAAGAAGGTGTTGGGTGCCTGGATGCCTGAGGCACATGGCCCCATATGGGACAGATCCACTCCCATAGTTTCTCTCTCTCTCTCCTCTCTCTCTCTCTCTTCTTCGTCCACTTTACTTGCTACGAATCTACCTGCATTGTTTCTCTATCTGAATAATATCGTAGATTCGCTGCATGAGAAGGAAACAATGTCCTTGCAACGCTAAAATTATAACAAAGCCCTAGTGGGATTACCTTGGAACTACCTTCGCCTTGTATACTAACTTCTTTCAATATAATGGCAGCTTGCAGATATCAAGAGAACAAAGAGAACAAAGCCTCCCAGCAATAACTCATACGTCTTTCATTCCTTTCTTCTTAATAAATGCTTTGTCTCCAGTCTGATCAACCCAGCACGACACAAATGCATAAATAGGCCCCGATTCCTGGGCCCTTTCGAGGCATCACCCGCTTCCAGTTCTTCCTCCATCAGTACAACCAGCTTAACTTCACATCCACTCAACTACCCTAATCAGGTAAGCAATACATCCCTTTCATCTACTCATCTCTCCCTTATTCAACCACAGCCCACCACGATGTCTGGGTCTATCGTCAGCCGAGCCTTCCGCCGTCCTCGCGCCATCCTCAAGTACCGTAAGGAGTGCAATATCCTGGTAAACAACATCCGCGCCTGCATCGTCATTTTGTGCCAAATACCCGAGGGCAACTACCTTGTCGAGGTCGCCCTCAACATCCAGTCCCTGAAGATCCAGGCAGACAAGGTGAAGTGGGCTTCCCAGGCTCTTGCTATCGACGCCGCCGACATGCCCTTCGTCACCTCCAAGGGTGTCGAGCACTTCACCTGCACCATCCCCTATCTCTGCGACTATATCGGTTGTGAAACTACCCGGCTGGCTGAGACCCTCCACGACCATATCCACAAGCCTGTTCCCAAAACTGAGCACGGGATCGAATTTGAGCAACTGATCGCAATGGAGCTGGAGAATGTACTTGCTAAAATGAGAAGCATGGGAATGTAGATCGTTATTTTTACATCGAGTCGCGGACTCTTACCGTCGGTAGCAGTAGCAGCAGCAGCAGCTGTAGCAACACCTTATTTCTAGCATCCAGGTACGTTCCAATACATCTATTCACATTTACATTCCACTCTCCATCTAGATCTATAGCCCCCACAATCCAATCCACATCCACATTATTCGCTTAACCGTGCCAATGGCACATATAGACCAATCCACCGTCACCAACTTCCGCAAAGCCCGCAACACCCTCGTAACCCTCCTCGGGCAACAATCAACCTTCCTCCGACACGACATCAACAGCCGCGTCTATGTAATCCCAAACCTGCGTCTCCAGCTAATCCAGCACCTCGACATCCTTGCCTCGCTCTCAATGAAGATGGCCGTCGATAGTCGCCACCACCCTTACGTCCTAATCCACCAGAGCGGCTTCTATGAGTCCGTTGTTCCTATGCACTGCGCCGCGCTGAAGGGCCAGTGTGCCCATCTTGCGGACCGACTGCGCGATAACCTTGGCACTGATGTTCTTGTTGCTGTGGCGAAATTGATTGATCGGATTGTGGCTAACTTGTGTTTTTAGATAGGTTTGGAATTGCACTGTTTACTGTTTACTACTATTATTCTGGTTTATCGTATACTTTATTTTCGACGTACCACGTACCCTTTCCTCCGACGTTATGCCTCCCCGACCCGGCCCAGTATCGAAATTTAAACACGAGCGCGCGACTTTCGTCTTCGATTTGGAAATGCAGGCTAGCATTCTGAGAGCGAATCCCCAGGCTGGTGAGGATGTCGCTGAGGATCTACATGGTCTTGTTGGTAGTGTTCATCGGCTTAAGGATGCCTCTATGGCTATGGCTGTTGGCGCTCGTGGCAATGCTTATGTCCTAGCAAAACCGTACGGGTTTTATAGCTATAACGTGCCGCGTATGTGCAACGATATTGTTGCTTCTTTGTTGCATTGGGCGGATATTCTTGTTAATACTGATGGGCGGAGGACGGATGGGATTGTTGTTGATTCTATTGAGGGGATGTTAGCTTCTCTCGGGTTTTGAGAAGCGAAAATAGAAAAGAAGAAAAATAAAAAGAAAACGTCTTACTTATTGACCTATATGTGCACTGTTTGGAGAAGTATATTTAAGAAATAGAAGTAGAGGGATATAGAATTCCTATATCACGTAAAAACCAACTCGGAAGAGCAACGAGGTATATAGGAACTGTAAAAACCAAAATCAAAAGCTAAGGGTATGCCAAAAAAAAAAAAACAAAAAACCACATTCAGAAGATATAATATGCCTGCGTCAAAGGCAACTCTGAAGCCGGCTCCGCATCACAGAGCATCCCATCCGCCTCAACAGTATAACTCTCCGGATCAACCTTCATCTTCGGCATAACATCATTAAACTTCATATCCTTCTTCCCCACAGAACGACAATCCTTCACAGCCTCAATCCGCTTCTTCAATCCATATGTCTGCACAATCCCCGCATCAATAGAAGCCTGCGAGACAAACATGATAGACGTAGCCGGGACGCGGCCAGCAAACATCGGCCGCATAATCATCGGCTCGACAGTAGGGATCGATGCATTCGGATCTCCAACCTCCGCTGTAACAATCATTCCACTCTTCAGGACAGATACAGGCTTCGTGCCGAATGTGGCTGCGTTCCACATTACCAGATCGGCGATCTTTCCTACCTCCACCGATCCAATGACATGCGCCATTCCCTGTGCGAGAGCGGGGTTGATCGTGTACTTGCTGATGTATCGCTTCACGCGGAAATTGTCGGCGCCGCTGTCGGCGTCGGTACCGAGAGGTCCGCGCTGTGTTTTGTTCTTGTGCGCTGTGTGCCAGGTGCGGAGGACGACTTCGCCGCAGCGGCCCATTGCTTGTGAGTCTGAGGACATCATGCTGATGGCGCCGAGGTCGTGGAGGACGTCTTCGGCGGCGATGGTTTCGGCGCGGATGCGGCTTTCTGCGAAGGCTACGTCCTCCGGGATGTTCTTTGATAGGTGGTGGCAGACCATTAGCATGTCGAGGTGTTCGTCAAGGGTGTTGAGGGTGAAGGGACGGGTTGGGTTTGTGCTACTGGGGAGGACGTTAGGGTGTTCGACGACGGAGATGATGTCTGGGGCGTGGCCGCCGCCTGCGCCTTCGGTGTGGTAGGTGTGGATTGTGCGGCCTTTGAAGGCTCCAATGGACTGCTCGACGAAGCCGGATTCGTTCAGTGTATCTGTGTGGATCATGCACTGCACGTCGTATTCATCACAAACTTCAAGACAGTTGTCGATTGCTGCTGGGGTGGAGCCCCAGTCTTCGTGGAGCTTCAGACCTGCCGCACCTGCTAGGATCTGCTCTCTGAGACTCTTCTTTCCGCAGTCGTTGCCCTTGCCCGTAATGCCGAGGTTGATCGGAAGACTGTCGCATGCTTGCATCATCTGGCGCAGGAGGTTCGGCGACGGGGTACATGTCGTCGCGTTTGATCCAGTGGTGGGGCCGGTACCACCGCCGAGGAAAGTGGTGATTCCCGAGGCCAGAGCTTCATCCACCTGTTGCGGGCAGATCAAGTGGATGTGTGTGTCAATACCACCAGCGGTCACAATCTTGTTCTCTCCGGCAATGACATCCGTAGACGAGCCCACCACCAGATCAGGATGCACGCCGTCCATGACATCAGGGTTTCCAGCCTTGCCAATACCAGTAATAAACCCATCCTTGATACCAATATCAGCCTTGTAGATACCACTCCAATCGATAATCAACGCATTCGTGATAACAGTATCAACACACTCAGTATGAGACCGATCAGACGCCTGTCCCATGCCCTCGCGCAGCGTCTTTCCTCCACCAAAAGCACACTCATCTCCGTAATTCGTCATATCATTCTCGACCTTAATCCACAAATCCGTCAACCCAAGCCGCACCAGATCCCCCGTTGTAGGGCCAAACATGCGCGAGTACGCCTCGCGCTCCATGGAGAACTCAGAAATAAGCACACTATCCGCCTGTGGCTCCGGCACATGCGCAAACCCAGCTACCTGCAGCTTGGACATGATCTCATCAGCACGACTCATATCCACCGGCCCATTCGCCAGCCAATTTCCACCACGGATAATGCGATTTCCACCGATCTCGACAAGCGTAACCGTCTTCGTATCACCGGGTTCGAATCTGATCGATGTTCCCGCGGGGATATCCAATCGGAAACCATACGACTGCAACCGATCGAAGTGCAGCTGCGGATTCGTCTCGATGAAATGGTAATGCGATCCAACCTAATAATCAAGCACTGTAATTAGCTTCACCACTCGCTTCGGGTCTTTTTTTCCTCTTCGGCTTGTCTATCGAATACAATGTACACACCTGAATTGGCCGGTCTCCTTTACTCATAACCTTGAGCCTAATCCGCTTCTTCCCAGCGCTCAACCCCACGCGCGCATGTTTGGCAGGAATAACCGCGCCGGGCATCTTCTCAGGCAGGAAATCCCGCGGGTCCGGGTCTGGGAACGCCTCGGGCGCGGGGACGGGCAGGAAACTTCCATACAGGGCGCGCGTGAGATCGCCCTCGTCGCTACTGATCGGGTGGTGCACTGTTACCAGGTAGGTACCAGAGATGAAAGTTCCCTCGACTTGGAGCTCGACAAGGGTTGCTAGTACGGAGGGGAGGACGTGGCGGCGGCCAAGCATTGTTTTGCCGATGGACATAAGATCGGCGACGGAGTAGTGGCCATCACGGATTAACTGCGGGGGTTTTGGTGTTATTTTGCGCGTTGGATCAATTGGGTATATCGTATATCGTATGTTCTGATAGCATTGTAGGGGATTGGGAGGGGTTATCGTACCTCGTGCAGCACTGAGGCTATGAGGGCCTATTGGGGGGATGTGTTAGTAGTCATGTCCTACACCTGTAGAGTGTACACATACCACAGCTTCTGCATGGTTGAGCCGCACTCCACGTGCTAAACGACGTTGTGCCAAGAAGCCTAGGTGGGCGATGGTAAGCTTGTCAAGCTGCAGGGGTGTTAGTTGTGTTTATATTGTATGTTTCGGGTGAATGTATGTGCGACTTACCTCCTTCGGAATAAGCTGCATGGTGCATGTGGCACCTGAACCTGACAGTTCTTGGCGTGCAGGATTATTGGTTTTAGAAGCAGTCTCAAAGCGACAAAGCGACTTTTAAAACCTCAAAGTAAGTGAAGATGTAAACGATACAATTGCAGGAGATTTCCAAAGTAAGTCAAAAAGTCAAGGAATGTGGGGATGCCGGTCCATTTCAAATGTGCTTGTTCCTCTGATAAGGGTCATTGAACGATGATAAGTGCCCGCAGAGGCCGATTGGATCGGGGGACGGGAGTTCGGCGGGCATTAGTCAAGGGTTTGTTAAATTGATAATGCACTTGGATTTAGCCTAGTCTGTCTGTAGTCTGTTTTAATATGGCTCTAGTCTTTACTTTTCTGTTATGTTCTATAGCTCTGGTGTAAGGTTGGCCCCAACTATACAATATAGAGGGGTAACTATATAACCCTAACCTGGCCATGGATACTGATACTCGTGATATCTAGAAACCACATCCTATAATTAGTCCAATTCACTAATTCAAGCTAAATAGGTACAGTTCTTTTTTCCCAAACGCCGCTGGAAAGGGGCAAACCCGGGGTTACACATCCAGTCCACCAGACCAAGTCCCATCTCATCTGACCCTAGAGTCAAGCAAATCAGAAATCAGACAGCAGAAAACACTAACAAACTCATTTAGGCCTCGCTCTTGCGCTTCTTGCTTCTGCGACCCTTCTCAGCGGGTGTCTTGACAGCCGGTGTGGACACCGGTTCCGCAGCCTTACGGCCGCTCCGCTTGACAGGCGACTTGGCAGGAGTCTCAGCCTCCTTGGCCTTGGTATCGCTGCGGCGACGCTTGGTGGTGCTGCGCGGGGGAGTTGGCTCCTTCACTGGGGAGGGGGAGTGGGACTCCTCGGATGATTCGGTCGACTCATCGGCAGACTCTTCAGGCTCAGCTTCAGCTTCAGCTTCAACATCGGCCTCGGCCTCGGCCTCAACCTCAGGCTCGGCACCAGCAAAGTCCTGCTGCAGTTGGTTGGCGGCGGGATCGTGCTCCTCGTCAACCTTGTTGCCAGCCTTGTAGGCTGCCATGTCGCGCTTGTACTGGTCGTAGTTGGCGGCATACATCTTCTTCCAGACCTATGCGGATGTGTTAGCTCTACATACTTGCCAACAATATCAAGCCAGGATCACTTTGGTCGCTGCCTATACATACCTCCTTCTGGGTATCTTCCATGCTCTGCCAGCGGCGGGTGCCCTCGTCGGCGACATCCTTGGGGCGCGCATCACCGCCAAGGTCGTCGGCGATCTTGCTACGGTTGTGCTGCATGTACAGGAAGTAGGGGGTCAAGGCACGCTTGGGCGCATTGGGGTCGACAGGCGCGCGCTTGCGCTTCTTGGGACCACCGGCCTCGGACTTAGCGCCGGGGCTTCCGGCACGGAAGGGGATGTCCGGGCCCATGAATCCAGAGGGACCGAGGGGGAGATCAATGTGGGCATCACGTCCCTCAGTGATGTTGTTCACGTGCTGGACGTAAGCCTTGCCCAGGTCGGCGATGTAAGACTGCACCTCCATCAGACGCATGACGATCTATGAGGCATTGTTAGTTATGTTATTTCAGGAAAAATTGCGCTTGGTCATTGCATGTATGTATAAGCATAGGGTTAGGGAAAGAAGAGGGCAGTTAGGCAGCGCGTAAGTTGGCAAGAAGTGTGCGATGTCAAGACAGGTGTTTCAGGTCTAAAGGGGGGATAAGGGGAGGGGAATGTTCTCTCTCTCTCTTTTTTTTTTGCACATGAAGCTTGCCAACATGATGAAAAAGTATGAGATGGTATAAGTTAAGCTTTAATAGCTTATTAGGTAGCTTAGTAGATCCTCCAACACGACGCGTAGCAGGCGCGCAGTGGGGATGCGCACAAGAAAACAGAAACAAAAAGAACCGAACCAAAGAAAATGCAAAAGTCAAAAGGTTAAAAATGAGAAGGGGGGAAATTACCAAGTCACCAGTCCGTCTGAGCTCTTCTTTGTTGACCTGAACGGTCGTATCATTTTGATTAGAAGCCATTGTTATGAAGCCGAGTGGTTGGTAAGAAAAGAGAATTTTCTT
>LACB01000621.1:0-14340 GCA_030142185.1 Penicillium thymicola
AGCCCATAGCCCACCGTGGGTTGGGCCGTGGGCCTAGGGTCCGGGCCCATTTATGGGGTTTGCGGAGGTCTATCCAGAAAGTCACAGCGAGCCAGGAGAAGAGAGATCAGCAATGCAATGATATTCGTGCTAACTGCTGAGAATGATCCCTGATCATGATGAATGGGAAGGGGAAAAGAAGAAGAGGAGAGAGAGGGGAGACTATCTGGTATTTGACATGTGACAGTCCTAAAACAAGGTCATGTGATATGATCTGAGTAGAAAGCGGTTGTGGATCTCGAGAATATTGGTTGTTGTTGCGTGGTCCGATCCCGGTTGCGACGCAGAATGTTCACTGTCGCACGTTGGCGATGTGAATAACACTGGAGAATAATGGTGATGATCTCGGGAGACGATATCCTCGGTGATCAAAGTGGGGCTGGGGGACGGGCCGAAAGATGTCCCACAAATGCCGAAGATTAAAATTCTGATTGGTCGGAATAATTGAATTTTGTGCGGGGGAGTCTTCGAGCAAGGGCCTCATAACGTGTCGTTGGAGGAGAATGCTAGGCAGGAAAGAAAGTTTACACAGGGGATTGTGTATTGGGGACTCTGTATAGGAAAGAGAGGAAGCTGTGTAAACCAACTACTGGAAGTCCTGGGACCGCGCTATCACGTGTCACTTCACATGACGATCACGTGACTGTACCAACAATAAAAGTGACCCAAGGCTGCTGATATAAGATCATGTGACGCAGATCGGAAGTTAGACGGAACTGAGCGGTGTCAACTTCCGAGGGATCATCCGTCACCTTGCTCATAGCCCGAAATAATGTCTACTCCCGACATTACTCGGCTTGTGTCCGCATAGGCTCTCCTCGGATCCCTCGTGTCTATGAGTGATGCCGCTCCCGCAAGGTCCGCTTTGATAGCAACATCCCTTGCACGAGCTGTAGCCCGGAACAGCTGCGGAAGGGTCACTGACCCAAGTGGGGTATCACATAGCAATTCCGTTACTGCTCCCAATCGAAATTAGACTGGGTGCATCGATTTTAGTATGTACTGAGTCCTTGTATCTAGCACCTTCGTGTATCCAACTCACATAGTATGGTGCTGGTAATGGGAAGTATCCAAGAGAGTGAATGAGCGATGACACGCACTGATGTGTGGTATCAAACGTATGGGTATTTCAATAGGATGGATTGTTTCATTTACCCGACCCCTCGCAAGGCGATACGTAGGTTACAGCAACTATATATATCGTTGTATGTACATCTGTAATCTTCCTAGTCTTCCACGTCCTGAAAGCGAACTTGGAGCGGAAGGTCTTGGGGGTATTTCAATAAACCATTCAATCAGCCCCCATATGCTGTTTTGAAACTAGCCAAAAGGAAAAGAAAAATAAATAAATTACATTAGGATGTACGGAAATAAAATACAAAGATAATTTATGTTAAAACATAGTCGGTCGGGTTCTCCCCACGAATCCAATTCTAGCAAAGGGCAAAAGTAGAATTTCTCGGGTGTTCCCCGGACAGCCCCCCTCCGGTTCTTTTTGCATACTTCCCCAGATCCCCACAGATTCCATTTCAAATTCCAATCTCCAATTTGTGTGAAAGGTGCAGATCAAATAGATTCAACAACCATATGCGTTTATCACCGTTGAGGTTCTCTCTATAATCCCCACTCATCATGGCCAAAGAGCCGAGCCCCTTTGAGAACATACCGAGTAAGTCTTTGCTGGCCACATGTTTATTTTTCCTCATAGGGGTTCTAACTTTGTTTTTGAAGACAATACTTCTCCTCAATGGTACAGAGATCCAGGTTTGAGGGCGAATGTTGCCCATTGGTGAGTCTCAATTCGGTAAAGAAATCTCTTCCATGGCCTAACGGGAGCTAGCCTGGGGTTGTGTCTAGTCATATACTATCTTGTGCGTATGTCACGCTTCCAATTATATTATTTATACTAAACAAGTTAATAGGGTTGTCAGTTCTATCACTTCTTCCTTGTTCTCCCTCATTCCGGGGCTGACGTCCTTTAATAGTTGATGCCGGCCTTCTGAATGGGTTACAGGCTCTCGAGGCTTGGAACAAGATCTTCAATTATCCCACAGGTGCCATACTCGGTGTCTATGCTGCGTCTTTATATCTCCCTTCAATAATCACCGCGTACATAGGTGATATCCTATCGGAAAGATTTGGACGGAAATTGGCCTTGGCCGTCGGATACGTTATTGTATTTGGTGGAGCGCTGTTAAACGCATTGGCTAATAATCCAGGGATGTGGCTTGCAGGTATATCTAACACTAAGCCTCTCTATATGCCGTTGTATTGATACTTTTCTAGGTCGTGCCATCATGGGTGCAGGAGGTGGTATTGCTAAGGTGGCTGCACCCGCGCTCATTCAGGAAATCGCCCATCCCCGACTACGCCCCATGCTGGCTTGCTGCTACTACCCATTTTTCTACTTCGGTAGTCTGCTTTCTGCACTACTTTGTTGTATGTCTGCGTAACCCTTTCCCGTTTTCTATCCATATTGATGCTAATCTTACCAGTTACGGCGCTATATATACCAAATGACTGGTCATGGCGAATGCCTTCATTGGTGCAGACGGTCGGGCCTTTGATGGTTCTAGTTACATTGATAAGATGTCCAGAATCTCCACGTGTAAGGATCTCCACCGTTTTTATACCATTGGATCGATGATTAATGTCTTGTGTTCAGTGGCTTGTTTCTAAGGGGCGCGTGGAAGAAGCCTCCAATGTGTTAGCGACGTACCACGCTAACGGAGATACTGACGACTATCTTGTACGTTGGGAATTAGTCACAATCGAGACCTCAATCGAGAGCGAAACTACAAGCCATAAAACCTCCTACTTGGACTTCTTCAGAACGAAGGGAAACCGTCGACGCCTTGTCGTCCTTCTCTCTCTGTCTATAGGAAGTAATTGGGTCGGAAATGGCATTATTTCCTAGTAGGCTTCTTTGCCAGTCATTATCTGAACATTAACTGACTATTATATCGCAGCTATCTTACACCGGTTCTTCGATCAGTTGGAATAGAATCTCCTGTGAAGTTAACACTTCTTACTTCGGGACTAGGTAGGCGAAGACTGTGACTGTCATTTACAACATAGCAATGTCAGCTAGCTAACGCGGGTCCTTTATAGCAATATGGAACTTGATCCTTGCATTTGGCGCTGCACTTAATGTCGAGCGCTTCGGTCGTCGTCCTTTATTTCTCATTTCCATCATCGGAATGCTCCTTTCTTATGTGCTTGTCATGGGATTATCAGCCGGCTTTACAAATTCAAAGAGCCAGGCTGTGGGTACGGCAGTCATACCTTGCTTGTTTATGTTAGTGGTTCTCTCAATCCAGTCTTGAAAGAAAGACAGGCTAATGTAACCCCGGCAGATATTACGGCTTCTACGACATCGCATGGACACCGTTACCTGTTCCATACACCGCCGAGATCTTGCCCTTCAGTTTCCGAACAAAAGGTCTGGCACTTTTTACGTCTTTCGGTACAATGGCCAATGCTTTCAATCAATTCGTCAATCCTATTGCCTTGGATGCATTGAAATGGAAATAGTAAGTGTTCTTCCTTGCGAAGGGAAGGAAGAAGCTTACCTTTTGCAGTTACGCTGTGTACATCGTCATATTATCTTTCTACTTGGTGTTTGCGTATTTCATGTACCCGGAAACAAAGAACCTTACCATTGAACAGGTCTCATTGGTATTCGACAAGACTGATGGCGATATTAGACGGATGTATCACAGTGCAATCAACCAGGTCAAGGAGGGTGATATTGAGAGCGCTGAGCATGAGGAAGACGTGGGAATGAAGAAGGGATCCTCCCATGGTGGAAGCATTGCTAAAGCGTAGCAATGGTATGTTTCATTTTCTTGGGGCCATCCCATCTGAGGAAGTGCATTTATTACCATAGCAAATAACATTATAATGGTACATATTGTAGTGGGGGGCCTTGTCTTCCACTACGCATTGACCTTGCCTGTCCTGTCATTTACTAAGTGATTTATTAGGTAATCTCGGGAAACTGGAGGATACAGGTAGCAGGGAGAGACAGATTGAATAAGACACACCTCTACACTTCTCTGAATTGACTTCTTGGGCTACATGCCTGGGTTCCTTTGTATGCAGAGTCGGGTATGAAGCTGGACTGCGAGTGCTGAATCGACCCGTGTGCCTCAGAGCATACAGCCTTGAGCGTTCCCCTCTTCAATATGTATATTACTCATTTCGTATTTTGATTATTCACATTTACCAAGAGCTCACTTACGCTTTGTCTCGTTGCGAAGAAGGCCGCACTGTGCGTCGTCGCGTGGCATAGGCCACTAAGAAAGAGGAATGAAAGGCTGTGGGAGATTCAAATACTGGACGAGGTCGAGGCCCGACTCTTCCACGAGAAGGTCTTGACCAATTAAGGCACTGACATCGAAGTCCCAGTTGAGATCGGTGGGGCCAGAGTCCAGCACCGAGAAGCTGTCGAAGAAATGTTAGTTTATATCAGGTACACGAGCCCTAGCAGATGAGATCGTACTTGACGCCAGTTTTACCAGGTTCCGCGTCAAAGGACATACCAGCATGGCGTGCTAGGTCGCGGCTCAGGCGGGCAACCCAGCCGCAAAGGCTGGTTCGGGAAAAGTCATTGGATTCTAAAAGCTCGACTGCCTTCTGGAAATAGTGTGTCAAGACAAGTTGGTCAAATGGCAGAGGAAGCTTTGCTCGAGCGGCAAGGAGACGAATGAGAAAGACCGCAGCTTGGCCTAAAATGAGAACGAGATACTGTATAGGGAAAGAGGGATACGTCAGAGGCTTCACAAATAGCTGATGGTCGGTACCCACATCTGGACCATAGCGGATGATCGTATCGGTATCAGATCGCTCTGTGTAGAGCTGGACAATTGCGACAGCTGCTTCACAGGCTCTGGTCAAGCATGGTACTGCTATGTCCCTTTGGTGATCTTCATCTATTGCATGCGCAGCAAAAAGATTGAGCGACAGCGAATTCAAGCATAATCGGGTATGCTCTCCGTATATTTGGGTTAACTTGGCACGGCTTCCCAGCGAAATGGCACCGTATGAACCTAGATTCATGAGTTTCAATTGAACAATCAATAGTGAGAATACTGACCACACCAAGTCCATTGAAGTTGCCATTTGTCCAGAAGTTTATTTGTTGAAGTCAGAAGAGCCGGCACAATGCAGACAGGCTGGTTGAAATGGCTCGGGGGCTTTGGTGGTAATCGCGCTTCGCGTAACCCAGAAATCAAATCTATTGCAATCTACGTTTTGGATTAGACCAAGTGTAAAAGGAGGGAGCAGAATTAGGAAAAGGACTTACCAATGAAAGCTCTGCTAGACTTGTCACATACGTCGCAGCCGTGGGGTCGATATGAGTTGAGGATCCTAGCTTGCGCACAAAGGCAAGATATTGCTGAGGGCAGGGAGGTGGGGAGGAAGTTGTATGAGGACGGCCAAACCCAAGACTCAAAAATATGTCATATCTATAAAGTGAGGCAGTTAGTGAGAGCTTAGTCCAGTGACGGTTTGGAAAATCACATACTGATGAACGATTAACCACGTGTGCCATTGGTATATGATACTACTAGCCTTGTGAATATCATCGGGATCGATTTGAGCCGACTCCAAGACCCGCGCAATCAGCGGGTCTTCGGCATTGTCCGGTAGCCCAATACGATGCGCCAGACGCGTACATAGGCCGGTGACCATCCACTGATCCGGAGATTGACCCTTTCCTCTTGGGATCCATGCAGAAAAGAGGACCGCGGCTTGTACATCTGATAGCTGATGTTGTTTTCGGACAAGGGCGAGTCCAAGATGTGAGATAGCGAGATCATTGATTGCCTCAATGTCGCTAACGGTGATATCCGGTAAGCCGGCTATGGCAAATTCGATATCTCGATATTTGGAATAGTATCGGCCAGCAATCATCAGAATGACGGTGAATAGAAAAGGAGATGAGTATTGCATATGGCTGAAATAGCTCTCAAGGTCATTGCCTGGTTGAAGAAGTGGTAACAATGGCTGACACTTGTGGAAGAACCTACAGGGTTGATGAGTATTATTATTCAATGAAATAAAACTGACTGGGGCTCACAATCTGAACAGTGCCCATGCCTGTGATTCTTTCACAAGATGCTCCGACACCGGCTCACTCCCCAAGTTAACCCTGGCAGTATACTGGGTCATACCGATCGCGGACTGGTCCCTTAAACCCCCTTCGAGGGTGACCTTTACTGGTTCTCCTGACCATGCAGTTGGGTGACCCATTAACGGAGGGAATGGAGCCGAATTTTGCTGCAACGCAGCCCATCGAGACTGAAGCCCTTCTGGTCCTCCAGATCCAACAGGGGATGCGCGTGTTTGCTGAGAAATAGGTGTTATGGGCTGGTTCGAGGCAAACAGATTGACACCGGGTTGGGGAGCATCAGAGGACGCCAGGGCTATACTAGACCGCATATCAGATGATGGGTTTGCGATATCTCTCACATCTGGCGTCATCTCGTGCCTCGGAGCGAGTTGATTGGTGTCACCCCAGCTGGGCGACGCGATTAGGAAGCACCCATCTAAAGGAGGGCCAGATGACGGCTGACGATGTGATGAAGACTGCACGAGGCTACTAGACTGCTGTGTAGAAGTCAAATGACTTAGACCGGCTACTAAATTTGAGACTGTCTTCTCGAGCTGTAAGAGGCGTTGGTTTGTGACAAAGGGACCCTGATTGGAAGACGTTCCTCGGTCATCAAAGTCACACTCTATTTCGGCTCGCTGGCATGAAGTGCAAGGGTGACCACCGATACATCGTAATTTCTTGTTGCGACATCTCTCACAGGCCCACGTGGCACGTTGAGCTCGAGGCTTTTGAAGTTGCCTTTCATCGGTAGCGATTGAGCCACGACCCGCCGAACGATAACGGCTATCGGAGCGACGGCCTCGCTTTGATGCTGCCGCAGAAGTAGCTTGGTTGTCTGACATAGGGCTATATTTATCCTATTTTCAACGTTGATCCACAAGTAGGAAAGGAAAAGAATGAACTAAAAAGAAGGGAAAGAGGGGGGACAAATGGGGAATGGGGAACCCGAGATACGACAATGTATAGCCTCCAATAACTATCCTATATTAAGTTTTGACCGCTTTTCATACCGCCTTGTACACCGTTGACTCCATTACCTCCTTCGTACAAATTCTCGTAATTATAACATAGTCCTTGGGCAACAATTTCTATCGAGTTCTGTAGTAGTATCACCCTATATAACATCTCAATTTCTATAATAGCTTTATTTCTGTAGTCTCGGTTTCTATAGTCTCAATCTATACAGTATCTACAGTATTAATGTCTACAATACCTTAATTTTCTATAGCTAATAAAATACAACTGTACTAATTTTGAAATGTTCTGCTGGCAAAACATAATACGGTGTAGTAAAGGGTTATACACTACCGTAACCTGGGGCCCCGCAATAACTGGGGAGTCGGCTAATGTTGCCCTATGCACGCTACACCCTTTTGCATCAACTTAATTATTTGACCTGCATTGTACAAACTACATGTCTACTCAAGAATATTAGGAACACCTGAATTAATTTCAATTTGGTTATCGTTACGTGATTGTCCTCGGGTCGTTATCGGGTACTTCAAGCGCGACTTAGTTACACTAACTAACTAACTATGGTAGGGGGGGACCAGTTAACTAGTTACGTACATAACTATGTAACTGACTAAGTAGGATCACCTTTCAATGTTGGAATATTCGACAGGACTAGATTAACGACAAAAAATATGTTAATCTCTACGACGAGACTCAAACGGATCGAACAGCCTGAAAAGTGACCGCATAAAGAGTCTGCGCACCACATCCCACCCGTCATTTATTCCTTGTGGTTATTTTCGACGAATTCTGTTCCATCTAAGGTATCAGAATTCGTATCTCTTTGTTCACCATCATCATCGGACTTTCCAAGCTTCAACCCTTTCCTATCGTAATCGAACACCCTTGAGGCGTCCTCGGCAGACAGCCTCTTCGTCTCGGGAAATAGGAAGAAAATAAGGCAGAAGTAAAATGCCAAAATTCCAATGTATACCGCGTAGCTAGCCGTATTCGTAAGAGGGTGCACATTGAATACAAAGAAAATGAGAGAGAAGGATGAACTCACTAGCGCCATGCGATGGCATTGAGTGCGATCGGATTGACAAATTGGTTGAACGCGTTCCCTAAAGTGGCGGTACTTGTGAATAGCGCCATTCCCTTGGATCGAATGCTGAAAGGTAAGATCTCGACAGTGTACGCAATTGGAAGTGGAGTGAACGCCATATCATAGAATCCAAAATAACTAAATTCGAATGGTCAGCTCGAATCCCTCGAGGCGTGGTAATTAGGACAGCACATACATGAACAAGAAAGGTATAACAGCAATACCCATTGAACCTTGATTGGTATGTGCAAAGCCAGCGGATAAGCCCATGACGACGATATATGAGCAGAACATTCCTGCGACAGATCCGAGGAACAAAGGTCGTCGACCAGCTTTGTCGCAATACACAGCGGCAATACCTGCAAGGATCAAGTTCCAAAGCGCTTGTTGAAAATTAGAACGCGTTTTTGAATCGGTTTTAAAAGGGATGAAAATGAGGACTAACCCAGTCCTGCGTTGATGAGTGTGATTTGGACAGGCGCAGTGACACCAACAGACCTGAGGATAGGTGAAAGGAAACTAAAAGATCGTAAATCATCTTGTCGCTTAGGCTTGTAAACATTGGACTTACTAGGAAATTATTCCATTCCCCATCCAATTCAAGGAGCAAGCCAGGGCCACAAGTGCCACCAGACGTCTCCTGTTTCCTGGTGTCCGTACAAAATCGAGGAAGCTTGCTTTACTCTGGAAGGTTTCACGCTCAATTGCATCACTTATCTCGCCCATCTCTAGTTGAACAAGGGCATCATCCTTATCACCGTTGGCATGGAACTCGGCAAGGATATTGTGAGCCTGCTCTCTTTGGCCATTCTTGATGAGCCACTATATGACTCTGTTAGATTAAGGTCTTATGAGCTGCCGAGGGGGTGGGCTCACGCGAGGGGACTCTGGGCAAAGCAGTGCAACTATGATGACAATAACAGGCCCGATAATCTGAAGCAGCGAAGGGAATCGCCATCCCCAGTCGCCAGGCACATACAGACCAGCAACTGTAAGATTTAGTTAGGTAGGCGAATTCCCGATGAGTTGGTAATGCTCACATGTCATCAGAGCAGCAAAGAATGTGCCGATATAGGCAAAGGTTTGGTAACAGGAGCCAAGGATAGGTCGAAGTCGGGGATGGGCGATTTCCTGAATTAACACCGGGGCCGCTACCTTGACCATCCCAACTCCTGCTCCCATGATAACACGGCCTCCGAAAATGGTCAGTTTAATGGACCATCAATTGAAATAAGACGTCACTTACCACCGCACCACATACCCGCAGAATTGGCGAAAGTATTGACCAATGAACCGATTGAGATAATAATGTTTGCTATGATGATGCACCATCGGCGACCCAGTCTGGTGGAGATATAATCTCCAATGAAAGCTGTAAATATCGATGGTAGAAAGAAGGAGGCGGCGTAGATGCCCAATAAAGCACCGGTAGGGCTTTCGAAGTACCTAGCAAACAATTAGACTAGATACTCGGGCTGACCAAAGAGTTGAAACTCACTTCTGCCACGAAGGCATTGCTTGAAATCCATTCAGTAGGCCAGCTTGATCTTTCGAATATCATGTTAGAAAACATATAAATCTCCCACTTGGTACTAATACTTATCACACACATCCCTGCAGCGGAAGTCAGTCACGAGTGATTAAAAAAACAGGCATATGGATGATGGAAATTAAAGAAGAAAAAAAAGAAGGGAACTCACATTAGTGGCTATCACAAGGCAAAGACCTAGCCCAAGAGCCACGTTCCAACGCAAACCCGCATCTTTGTACCAGATGGGATGGGCATTATCTGTGTATAATGTAAATAATCTTGGAACAACGGGCTTGCTATTTAATCATACTTACTCGGCACATCAGTCCACTTTACTCGGGCAGCCATGATGGAAGGTCTTTGTTCTTCAGAGGTCAAAGAAGGTCACTAATCCTGGGCGACTACAGTTTTGAAAAGGGTCCATTGCTCAGTTTTTGATCTATCACCATACACTGCGCCAAGACCTAGTTTCCAAACTTAGTAATTTTTCGGTATGACCGGGGAAGTCCCGGCGCCATTTCCTGATTTTGTCTTGTTTCGCGGAACTTCCCCGAGCAATGTGGTATGCACTCTCCATACCCACGGTTCATGCAGAGAAACAGATTTGCGGGGAGACTGGGGATTGAATCGCATTACACCAGGGCGTGGCTGTAAGAGTGCCCATCTACTAAAATTTCCAAAGATACCAACGTAATCCCATCCAACCTTTCCGTAGCTACGCATAGTTAAAGAGCATCACAGCGAATGTTAAGTCAGCAATATTTGAAAACAGTTTTACCTCCAGACTTTTACAACTTGACTCCCAATAACCATTTTGAAATTCACAGGCTCTGATAGACCTCGCTTACGACGGTGTATAACGCTCAATGCCGAATGCCTGATTTTAATACCTCCATGCCTTATTTTGGGCAGAAAAATAAACATACGCGAATTACTATTACCGATCCCATAATAAGTAATGTGCACTGGTTCCGCTAGGCTAAGGTAGGAATGAAAATGAAGCTTTTCATCTCATACGAATGGATATGGTAGGACTTGATTTAAATGGAGATGAAAAGCTTCTTTTTTGACATTTGCAAAACGGCCAAAAACATGGAGATATCCCATTTGTATGGAGGTCAGAAGCTTCATTTTTATGGGTTAACGGCGCCTAGTTATTCTATGCCGAGTTGGTTACAGTACACTGTAACTACAACATATATTGAGCATGAATCAAGCCAGGATAAGGCATCCAGGCATTAAAGTGAGGCACCCCGCTTCTCAGACCGCTTACTTAATAGTCTCTGTAATTTTTGTTTATGACGATGGCTTACCCCGTAGGTACCCGTAGTTACTAGCAGCCGTACAGGAACATTTCGGTCACCAACCAAGAGGAAATCTCGCCTTTAACGGATCTAGTGCTTTCCCCGTCGTTCGTCCCCGTGTTTCTTTCTAACCTTGGAAGGTTCCCCGGTGTTGGACTTGTCAGTTCATGGCCCTAGTCCACGAGCCCACCTGGGCAGTGTCGAAGTCCAGACAAAATTTAATTGGATGAACCTTGATTAGAGGCTAGGAGTCGATGTTCGCCACTTGGTGTATCCTAGCACCAAATCGTCATTATTTTCGGATAACCCCCGAAGGTAGTGTAGTCAGTCGACTTTCATATATAGTCACCCCCGACTACCGTTTGTAGAGATTATAGCACTACTCGCACCAGCGCATACTCCTTTGACGAAATATGGCCCGCGATCCTGAAAGTCCCGTTGTACACCGTCTCCTCCAGGCTCTGACATTGGAGGAGAAGGTCTCCCTTCTAGCTGGTCGGAATATGT
The DNA here is from genome assembly GCA_030142185.1 of Penicillium thymicola. Lineage (NCBI taxonomy): Eukaryota > Fungi > Ascomycota > Eurotiomycetes > Eurotiales > Aspergillaceae > Penicillium > Penicillium thymicola. The sequence continues at coordinate 11,562 of LACB01000621.1, forward strand.
GGGAAACCACGGCCATTGATCGCCTGGGAATTCATTCCTTGAAAATGACTGACGGCCCAGCCGGACCCCGCGGGTCCAAATGGAATTATGGCTCGCCGACAACCTTCATCCCCTGCGGAATCTCCCTAGCAGCGACCTGGGACCCCGCGCTCGTGGAGAAAGTTGGCACAGTGCTAGGTGATGAAACCCGAAGCAAAGGCTGCAGAACTCTCCTTGCCCCTACAATGAATTTGTCGCGCTCGCCTCTCGGTGGTCGCAACTTCGAGGGCTATGGAGAAGATCCCTTCCTCGTCGGCACAATGTCTACCGCTATGATTCGCGGCATCCAAACTAGCGGAGTCGGTGCGTGCATGAAACACTTTATTCTAAACGACACTGAAACTCGGCGGTTTAACGTCGACCAGAAGATTGATGAACGCACCCTACGGGAAGTGTATATGAAGCCCTTTGCAATGGCGTTAAAGGCGGATCCTTGGACCGCAATGGTCAGCTATCCATTAGTCAATGGAGTTCATGCCGACGAAAGCCATGCTATCCTTCCACAGCTTCTACGTGAGGAGCTCCAATTCGATCGCTTGGTGATGAGCGATTGGGGTGGATGTAATAGCACTGTGGAAAGTCTCATTGCCACGACGGATCTCGAGATGCCGGGCCCCCCAATACGGCGCGGGGAGCGACTTTTGGCTGCGATCCACGAGGGCAAAATCAATGAAGCCGCCCACGTTGACCCTAGCGCAAAGCGGGTATTGCAACTTCTGGAAAAGGCAGGTCTACTACCTTCGCTCGCTGAACTAGACGAGGGTCTAGTCCAGGATCCCATCAATCTGGAGAAACCTAAGGACGACACCAAATTTCACCAAATCGCTCGCCAGGCCGCTCAAGCGGGCCTTGTTCTTCTTAAGAACCAAGATGTTCTTCCTCTCCAACCGTCATCTTTGAAAAGCATCGCCATTCTCGGCCCGAATGCGTGCAAGCCCACGGCTGGTGGCTCGGGAAGTGCCGCTGTCACTCCGTTCTATCTCACGACGCCGGAGAGTCGTCTTAGGACAGCCCTCACTTCCAGCAATCCTGATATACATATCACATACGAGCAAGGGTTGCCTTTTACAATTCGCCCGCCCTTATTAGGAGACTCCCTTTCCGTTCCAGATCTCTCTCAGCAAGGCCTCCAACTTGACTTCTATGTCGGCCACTCATTCGACGGATCTGTGGTATCAAGCAGTCTATGGCCAAACTCGCTTGTATATATGATGAGTGACGGCGACGTACCTCCAAGTTTGAAAGGCAAACAATACTCCTACCGCGCCACGGGAGTTATCAAACCTCAGGTTTCCGGAAATTATACACTGAGCGTGGCCAACACCGGCAAAGCCAAAGTCTTCTTCGAAGAGGGGCTTCTGATCGATAATACGGAGTGGATGGAAGTAGCTCCTAGCAATGGCTTCCTAGGATGCTCAAGCCCGGACAAAACAGCGGTCATCAAATTAAAAGCTGGTTGTTCCTACAACCTCTCTGTGGAAAATCTTGTTACTTTGCCAGCCAACCAGCATGTCGACAATACTCTCTTCCCCAACGTGTCAGGCCTTCGTCTTGGCCTTTCTCTACATGAAAACGAGCAGGTGATGTTCGACCGGGCCGTAGAAGCCGCACGCAGGTCTGACGTGGCCGTCGTAGTGGTTGGCCATAACAAAGACTCTGAGGGGGAGGGAGGTGATCGAGTGAGCTTGAACCTGCCTGGCCGCACAAATGATCTAGTGAGTGCCATCTGTGCTGCCAACCCAAACACCGCTATTGTTGTGCAGTCCGCTAGCGCGGTTAGCATGCCGTGGGTTGAGCAAGCACGCTCTATTGTACTCGGATGGTACCAGGGACAAGAGAACGGTAATGCTTTAGTGGATGTACTACTTGGCGAATGCAACTTCTCCGGAAAGACTCCTATCACATTTCCCCGCCAGTTATCGGACCACGGATCAAGCAAATGGCATCCTGCAGAGGCAGAACAGGACCGCTCCGTCATTGGTGAGAAAGTTCTTATCGGTTACAGATCGTTTGAGGAGCGGGAAGTTGCTCCTTTATGGCCGTTCGGGTTTGGACTCTCATACACATCTTTCAGTCTATCTGAAATTCGTCTTGACGGGCAAATGACCACATCTGTGGACTCCATGATTGTTATCAATGCCTGCTTATCAAATGATGGGGAGCGTGATGGACATGAGGTGGTACAAGTCTATATCTCGCCATCGAGCCAGATTCGAGCCAAGGGGCTGGAGAGTTACCCGAAGACTCTTGCGGGCTTCATTAAGACTTGGGTGCCAGCAGGAGAAACGCGTGATGTGCAAATCACTGTTCGCAGTGGGGAACTAAGATGGTATGATGAAGAAGTAGGCAACTGGATGCTGGACCCGGGCACCTACAGCTGCTTTGTTGGGACCAGCGTTGCTTCTATTGACAAGACACTGTCATTTAAGGTAATTTAGATACATAGAGATTTCACCATACAAATAAATGTATTGAATCAATCAATCAATCAAACTTCAATTACTAGTTGCGTATGACCATGCAGGCGATTCATCCAACTGAAGCAAGAACTCGAAGCCCAACGGCCAGCTGGAACCACATAGTGGATTCCATGGAGTATACAGATGTATATTGTAAAGAGTGCGGAATCAGCCCATTGCCTTACCATGTAAAACCCATAAACCCAAACCTAACGTATTTCACTACCGAGCGTCCACTACCCCCGAGTGGCCACCCCTAAAACACCATAGTAAATGCGATA
>LACB01000622.1:0-14312 GCA_030142185.1 Penicillium thymicola
CTCTTCCGATCTGACTGTGCAGGCGTCGACGGGGGAGTGTGTTTTCTTCCGGGTTGGCGAGGACGAGGGTGCGGTGCATTCTGAGCCGCGATCCCATGGGGATCGGGTCTTTGTTAATGTTGTTCCTGGTCATGAGGCAGACCTTAGGGCGCTTATGGCAAAATGGGGGATGGAGTATCCGCGCGCTTGGTGCGTTGGGTTGCCGTTGGTTATTGGGGAGGGGGAGGAGTGTTTGAGGGATGTCGGGGGTGAGATTTGATTATTTTTCTTGATATCTCACTATGTTGTATTCTTTATTATAGATGGATGCTCTGTTATTGGGCATATATCACAATAGCTGGGAGAGCTGCGTTGTGTGGGAAAATTCAACTCTATTTTCTTACTTTGTGATACTCCAAGAAGCCCCTATATATGTCAATTGTAGCAAGAGGGAAGCCATGGAGTACACATCTATACGATGCTGACGAAATAGGAAATATCCTCAATCCGGACAATGACGCTATGCCAAGCCGCTAGTCCCAAATGGTAGTTTATGTTACTAAATGTAAATCCGCTGAGTGGACAAGAAATTGGACCTGGCAACATCACCTTGGGGACGTCGGAGATTTGACATCCGCGGAGAAAGAGAGAAGGCTGGCGTGTTAAACTGCACAGATGAGGTATTGCTCACTAACCAGCTGACCCGGGATACGGTGGATGGAAGGTTCTTTCTTTATTCCCCGACAAGGCTGAACCCCACAGTGAGATGTCTTCGCTGCTGTCAGAAACCCTACCAGAGCCTTAGAACATACAACATATTTGCCCATCGCAGCAGTCCAGCATGGCACCATCTCCCCCGCATGGACCGGTAACGCTATCCCGCCCGACGACCTGGAATTTTGATATCGATCGGTATCTGAATCCGTTTGTGCCAGCACCACGATGGCATCTCTTACCAAGACCGGTTGCGCATATGCTTGGATACCGGGACAAACCTTCCAAACCAATGGGCAATATCTTGATCGCGTTGTGGTCGATAGTTGGGGCGTTTTGTGGCGTGGCCTTGGTGGCATCTGTTTCGAAACGGGTTCCTTCTTTTGAAGCGCGTGATGCGACGGCGATTGTTGGCAGTTTTGTGAGTTATGGGCGGGGTTGATGCTAGAGCAGAGAGAATGGAACAAGAATAACCCAAGGCTGACTCTTATGATTCTTTGATAATAGGGTGCAGCGGCAGTTATTGAATTCGGGGCGATCGAGTCGCCTTTCGCACAACCACGTAATGCAATCCTGAGCCAGGTCATTGCCTGTTTCTTTGGTGTCGGGATATCGAAGTTGTTCGCCTTAGATCCTCGCGCTGAAGCGTATACTGAGCTTGGGGGTGCTCTTGCTTGTGCTCTTACCACGGCCGTCATGCTTCTCACCAATACTACACACCCGCCGGCGGGTGCAACTGCTCTCCTGGCAGTGACGCACTCTGAGACTGTTGCTTTGGGCTGGTTTCTGTTCCCAGTTATGTTGCTTGGAGTCACGCTTATGCAGGCTGCGGCTGTGGTAATCAACAATATCCAGCGTCGGTATCCGCTGTACTGGTGGACGTCACATCCTCTATCGCCATCTCGAGGGAATATTGAAAATGTTACCCACAAGGAAACAACTAGTGTTCCTAGTCATTATGAGGATAGTCTGACTGATGCCCCTCCTCGGTTGATTGTAGAACACGGTGATATTTCGGTGCCTAATGGGATATTGCTTTCGGCCGAGGAGCAAGAAGTGTTGCTGAAGATTAGTGAAAGACTTTAAAAGACTTTAAAAGGGGGAGACCCTAGATATTAAAATATTATCTTCATGTTTATCTCATTATCTCTCTAAAGATAGCAAGATAGCCCTCCTGTTATCGTCCAGTCGCGTATCACACAAATCCAAGTGGCAAATGGACACCTTAGGCATTCACTACGGTGACGTCTCTCCCAATCAAAATCCATTTTATGTTGACGGCCCACTGATTCGATTTTTTTTTTTTTTTTTTTTTTAAAAGTTTTTAAACCCTTGATTCTTTTTTTTTTTTTTTTTTGTTTGAAAAGTTCTTAAACCCTTGAGATTTTGCCAACTCACCTTCACTTTTAGACAGAAAGAAATAAATTTATAAGTGAGAAAGGGTACATTCTATTTTCCTTTCTTTAACTATTTCCTCTCAACTGACAATCGATAGGATTCTAGGATTCTATCGATAAGGGCAAACCACCAAACTCCACTGCCTCCTACGCCCCTCCATTTCCCTGTCCGCCCCGCCAGGCGATCCACTCAGCCTTTTTGCATTTCTCTTCAATCTCTTTTTGCAGTGTCATCCTTTCTCCTCTCCCTCCCTTTACTTTCCGTCTTCCCTTACTTCTTTTTTTAAACTCCCCCTTTTTTTTTTTATACCGTCACACACGCAATCATGGTTTCCGCCTCGAAGGCTGCCCGCATGGCCAAGCGTGCCGACGAGAAGAAGCCCAAGAAGGACACCAAGGTCGAGCTCGATGCCCACGGAAACCCCATCATCGAGGATGCGCCCGCCACTAAGGATCAGTCCGCCGTTGATAAGCTCACAGCCCAGATGGATAAGCACGGTCTGTCCGATCGTGTCACCACCGGTGTGCTGTCATCTCTGCCCGCCTCTCGCGATGTTAAGATTACCTCTTGCTCCCTGGTGTTCCACGGAAAGGTCCTGGTCACCGATTCCACTCTCGAGTTGACCTTCGGTCGCCGCTACGGTCTCCTCGGTGAGAACGGTTGCGGAAAATCCACTATCCTCAAGTCCATTGCTGCCCGCGAGTACCCCGTTCCCGAGCACGTCGATATCTACCTTCTGAACGAGGGTGCACCTCCCACCGACTTCGGTGCCCTTGACTGGGTTGTCCGTGAGGCCGAACGCCAGTTGGATGACATGGAGAAGAAGGCCGAGCAGGTTCTTGAGGACACTGGCCCTGATAGCCCTATCCTTGAAGACCTATATGACGTACGTATTTTTCGAGTTTTACTCTCCTTGGTTCCAGAGCAGAAGCTAACTATTTTATACAGCGTATGGACAAGATGGATCCTTCCACTTTCCATGTTCGTGCTTCCCTCATTCTGACCGGTCTCGGTTTCAACAAGAACACCATCAACAAGAAGACCAAGGACATGTCCGGTGGTTGGCGTATGCGTGTGGCCCTCGCCAAGGCCCTGTTCGTCAAGCCCTCTTTGCTCTTGCTTGATGACCCCACTGCCCATTTGGATTTGGAGGCTTGTGTGTGGCTGGAGGAGTACCTCAAGAAGTGGGATCGTACTTTGATCCTGGTTTCTCACTCCATGGATTTCCTGAACGGTGTCTGCACCACCATGCTCGACATGCGTGGCCAGAAGCTTCTCTACTACGGTGGTAACTACGATTCTTACCACAAGACCCGTAGCGAGCAGGAGACCAACCAGAGCAAGGCCTACACCAAGCAGCAGGAAGAAATCCAGCACATCAAGAAGTTCATTGCTTCCGCTGGTACCTACGCTAACTTGGTGCGTCAAGCCAAGTCTCGCCAGAAGATTCTCGACAAGATGGAGGCCGATGGTTTCATTCAGCCCGTCGTTGCCGACCGTGTCTTCACCTTCCGTTTCGCCGATGTTGAGAAGCTTCCTCCCCCAGTTCTTTCCTTCGACGATGTCAGCTTCTCTTACTCCGGTAACTGGGATGACACTCTGTACGAGCACCTCGACCTCGGTGTCGACATGGACTCCCGTACCGCCCTGGTCGGCCCCAACGGTGTCGGCAAGTCTACCCTGCTCCGTCTCATGACCGGCAAGCTCAGCCCCATCGGTGGTCGTGTCTCCCGTCACACTCACTTGAAGCTCGGTGTTTACAGCCAGCACTCCGCCGAGCAGCTTGATCTCACCAAGTCCTCCCTGGAGTTCGTTCGTGACCGCTTCCCCGAGAAGTCCCAGGATTACCAGTACTGGCGCCAGCAGCTCGGCCGCTACGGCCTGAGTGGTGAGGGCCAGACTGCCCTCATGGGTACCCTGTCCGAAGGTCAGAAGTCTCGTATTGTCTTCGCTCTGCTTGCTATTGAGTCTCCCAACATGATTCTTCTTGACGAGCCTACCAACGGTCTCGATATCCCCACCATTGACTCCTTGGCCGATGCCATCAATGCCTTCAGCGGTGGTGTCGTCGTTGTCTCTCACGATTTCCGTCTCCTGGACAAGATTGCCAAGGACATCATGGTCTGTGAGGACAAGACTATCCGCCGCTGGGACGGCTCCATCGGTGACTACAAGAACCACCTCCGTAACAAGATGTTGTCTGCTGGTGCCGTTTAAGGGTTTTACATTCTCTTTGTTCAACTTTGTTCAACTTCTTTTTTTTCCCCCCTATTGATGACGAAATGCTAGACGAGAACTGAAGGAATACAAATGCCTATATCGTGGCACTAAAAGTTTGGTTCCCGCAAAAGGGACATTCCAACAAAAGGTTCCTTGGATTGGGATGGTTTTCATTTATTTTCTTTTTGTCCGTTAGATCGTTTTGTCCTTCCTCCCTTTCCGAATAGATTTTGGGTAATGGAGGATTGGACTTCTGCGTTTGCTATGAACTCATTACCCCTGATTCGATCCGTCTGTTTTTCGCTTTCCTGTCTTGTTCATGCATCCTTGATAGAGTACCTAGTCCTCTCTTCCGAGGTGAATATGAAGGATGCCACTCTAAAATGTATGTGATTCTCGCTATATCGAAGAATAGGATGTAATATCTCAGTTTTCGCATATGGTGCGACTTATACATGGTTCAAACTTGCTCTTGATACATATATTGTCCATGTCCTCCTATCTAGATAATCTTCCTCATCAGCAAATTATCTACCTCATCAGCAATGTTGTCATGACCTCGAAGATGGCTGGCTATAGGTCTGATTCAAGAATTGTCAGTACCTTTCTTCTCTTTCGTGTTATTATTATCCCAACACTAGTAGAACACACGGTGGCGATGGCATGCACCAGACAAAGAACATCAACAATGGCCATAGTAGCCCTCCCTCATTGTCTTTCTTCTCTATCTCTCAAACAAAGAGCCAAATCCAAGTTATCCCCAACAAAACAGTATATATAAATACAACCCGAATCTCACCACAAATCCGATCCCATCTATCATCTCATTCACCACAGCTACAACCAGACCCAAACCTAGCTAGCTAAGCCCTGATACATTAATTAACCTTAACCCCTACACATAGATACATACATACAACCTGCAAGCACACAATGGACGGAGCCCGCATCCAACCCCACAACTTCCGACAGATCTACACACAAGCCTGCGAAACCTTCACCCACAAGCTCCAATGCCAAGTCTTCGCTCTGCTGAGTCCATCCCCAAGTCCTGACATGGAGGAGATGAACACAAGACTAGAGGAGCTGAGTGAGCGGGTCATTCAAATCGGATTCCTAGGTGAGGTCGGCGGATTCGGGATCCGCGATGATGACGGCGTGCGTATCCGTTGGGGTTCGCTTCCTATTAAGGATATTTGCTTCTCGATTAAGTGGGAATTGGCCGTGGTTAAAGATGAGCTTGCTACCGGTGATGCGGCGCCTCTGATGGTTGCGGATATTTTGGTGGATGTTTTGGATAATTTGCCCTTTTGAATATATTTCGGGTTGTTTATGGATTTGTAGGGTACATGTAAGGTGTTGTAGTCCAACGTTCGGTGCATCTAGTAGTGTTGTTGGTTCTGGTATTTGATTATTAAAATATTTTGTGTATTTAGATTCAATGGCTTGCATGGTCATTACTGCTTTGTTCGCTGGGTGACCAACTCCGGACCAAAAACATCACCATCCTGACGGACGACCTGTTCTTGTTCCAATTTCCGCTTTTTCGCCAGACGTTCTGTTTCGCTCTCTGAAGTGACCACCCCAGTATCGCTTTGAACAGCGGTAGATGGTTGGGCTGATTCCCGTTTCTGAGCGGCGGCCAGATTTACCTTCTCGGGGTTCTGACAATGATATAGTTTCTTTGCGATGCGCTTGAGGCTCTTCATTTGTGCGGGGTCGGAGGAGAGTGGTGTGTAGGATTGGAGAAGAGCAGAGCATTCACTCAAAACGTGATGCAGCTTGGAGCGGATTTCGTATAGAGGGTTTACTAGGCCATTTTCGTCTGTTTCGGGGGCGGGGATTGTGGCTGTGACAGGACCACCCAGTTTGACATCCAGCAAAAACTCGGCTAGGGGACGATCCGCTAGTAAAAACGCGGAAAACCAGATCTGGGATGGTGTGTACAAGAAGTAGGCGTCCGTCATCTGCGCGGCGGATTTCAGTAGCTCACGGGTCGTACCGTGGGCCCGGGCGATTCGATCTGACATTGAGGACGATGGGACCGGAGGAGGTGCGATGGACAGCAATCCTTGTTGGAGATCTTCGGCGGTTTCATGTGGTAGATGGGGGGCTGGTTGGCCTTGGCCTTGTGCGATGGCTTGTAGTTCCATGACGCCGCCTTCAAGTCCCCGGAATGGATGCCGTACATCGAAAGTGAAACGGAGTCCCTGCATGAGCAGGAATTCTGGTGCGATGACATCCTCTGTCGTTGTGTCGCCAGGAATCCCATCTGCAAATTGCCGAAGAGAGATATAGTAATTATCGGTTTTGGTCGCGACGAAGAGTGCACACGCCATGATCGACTTTGGATGGTATGTCATGGGTGAATTGGTTAGGTAGAATCGGCGGAGGTATTGGATCGCGGTGGCCTGCATGCGCAGAATGAGAGAAGTCAGCTTCCTGGGCTTTATTTGCGATGACTTTCAAGGAGAGCAGTAAGCATGAAGTGTCCTAGAGCTTAACGTACCCGGACCATTGTCGGAATTGGTGGCTTGTATGTCTCTCCCAGCTCTAACGTCTTCTCGCAGTAATACCGGACGAGCACAAGCTCCTCCTCCGGTGTCAAGCATTCGACATCCTTTTCATCTTTGTTCTTGATTTCCGTATTGTTGTCCGGTAGTGGTGTTCCCGCTGCGGAGGATGCGGTCGACTGATGAGTTTCGCGCGATCTGCGCAAAGCGGCGCGCACGCGCTCGCTGGCAACGGCGTTTGTTGAGGCTCGGAGAGATTGTAGAGATGGCTCAGTGTATGACCACAGTCGGTACTGAGACGAGGCACGGTAAATGTCGTCTTCAATCATGGTGTTGGTGCTCTTGACTCCGAAGGATCAAAGGCTAGAAACCTGTATTCTTGGGCGGAGGTAACAGCCGGCTAGTTCGAGTATCACCAAAGAGAAATTCTGAGTAGGAAGAGGTGGAAATTGCAGGGCCGTTCTAGATATGAGAATAAGTATTTGACAATTCTCAATGAGCTGCAGCAATTGATCAAATCCACTTTGATCCGAGGGAGGTCAGAGCTGCTGCTTATCGATAACACATCACTTCAATTCTGCCTGCCCACAACAACAGGCACATCAAACTATCACTTTGGTCTTTTTGTTCTTGTCATATTTCATTGCTTTGAATATCGATTAAAACCCATTGTTGTCACAAATACCTGACTTGTGTAAACCACCCAATACAATCCACTCATATGTGACTTATGAGTCGTCTCAACGCATAGCGTAACTACAACAAGACGAGTGTAATTTAGTATTCCACAACGGTAAGTTCCAAGGTATTAGACGCGGGCAAGACTATAGGCTAGCCTGTCCAAACGGGGTCCTTAAACCCGTACGTAGTTCAGTAGTTCATGCCATCACTATATCATTATGGTGACTATAAAATAGTCCGGGCATGCTCCTCTTTACTTCCCCAATTCCCAGTCTCCAACAAACAACTCTCCACCTGATATCGAATTTCGTCGCCTACAGGCAGGTCTGTCTGTAGGCAGGAGGTATCCTCCCACCTTGTCACTCCATGATTCACCAGGTGCCAGACTCGATCGTAGTTGGCGATCTCCAAAGGGCCCCGGGCCCGTATAATCGAACCGGAAAGCACCAGCCGTCTATGAAACTGGCTCGCTACTCCAGCGTGCGTGATTGAAGTCACATCATCATGAAAACAATATACTAACAATGTGATCGACTTAGCCCAGGAACCCCAAAGTTCAGTGTGGCATCCATCCCTCCACGTCTCCGCTACATCCTCAACCTTTTTTCAGTTGGCCGTCGGTTGTGTGCTGAAGGACAAAGTCCTGGGACCCGAATGCTTCGAAGATGCCAGATCAATAGAGCGTGCACGGCCCTTCACGGCCGTCATTTGGGTCCCGATGGACATGGTATATAAGCACATTGTTGGGATTCTCTTTCGCAACTGTAGGCCCGTCAAGGCGCTGTAGCTCGATAGAGAGACTGAGCTTTGGGGTGTTAGGCCTAGAAGATATTAACGTTTGTTCTTTTCAATTAGGGGTAATACATACAGCCTATTAGACGGTAGAAACATTACAGATGGGATCGCTATGATGGTTGATCTAAACGGGGAGAAGTTGCACATGAGTCTAGCGTATTGTATATTTATTGATGTAGCTTACTTAGGTCACTCCCCCTTCCAAGGTCATACTCAGTTCATATCAAGAGAGCAAATACAGACACCCCGATGATCAAAAGGCGCAAGAACTAAGGACCAAAACAAAAGGAGAAAGGTCTCACGTGCCAGATAATACATACATGTACATATTTGCTTTTTGACGCATTTCTTCCCAAATCCACCACAGACACTAGAATATACATCACTCACCGAGCAGTCGGGCAGCAATATCACCCATACGACCTTCTTCCAACTCGTAGTCCTGACCTCCTCGTCGGTCGACACCGACGTATCGGAAAGCAGCCACAACACGATCAACGTCGAAGCCCATGCTGGTGAAACGGTCGATCAAATTCTTGTTGTATCCATCATATCTATAAGTAATAATCAGTAAATATACCCAATAAATGGCGAGACGAACGACTCACTTTGCGCTGTCTTCGCCAGCTCCTTGCCGGTTGTCATCTAGGCTTGATCCGCTTCCATTGTCAGCACTACCCACGGGAGCTCCAGCATAGACGACTGCCCAGTCGCGTGCAACACGTTCAAACTCCTTGGGTGACTTGAGAAGCATATTAGCCACTTCAGCATCTTGGGGATCTTTGGGCTCGGGTGTGCTGAGCAAAGATTGCAGCGAAAGCAGAGCGGACTTGATAGTCAGAACTGGTGACCAAGCACTGGAAAGCGTGTCGAGGCAGATTGCACCCTACATTGGCTGTTAGAAACTAGTTCCTTCTTTTTTGTATGGATATCGTCAAGAGGGCACTGACTGTTTGGCTGCTAACATTTGGATGCCACACTTTGGTCTCAAACTTCATGGTAGGTGGGCGGAAAGGGTAGTCGGTGGGGATTTGAATATCGATATTGTAGGTGCCACCTTTATACGGGGTTCCAGGTGGCCCTGGAAATGAACCCCTTAGGTGAGTGACATCGTCCTGGTTGCCAAATGGCTCGACCTTGATTTGAGAGTGGGCATCGGCGTGAATGTCCGCAATCTCTTTTCCAATGCGACGCATACGATTGCTAGCCATGGTGATTGGAGGATTTGTTCCAGAAAGAGGTCAAATAAGAGATGTTGAAGGATAAGACCACTTGATGTGTAAATTGTGGGGTCAAATAGATATATTTCCGCCTTGTTCAAAAGACTGCACAAGAGCGAAACTGCCGTGGAGAGGAGGGCGAAGTGGGGCTAATAGTAGGAGGATGGGTGTTAGGAAACCTCCAGATCAACCAGAAAGTTATCACAACCAGAGTACGAAATCCTCTAGGGAATTGAAAGCAAATCGCAAATCAAGGTAAACGAGAATCTCACCTATGTAAGGAGGGGAACTATACGGAGAATCAGTATGAGGGATGAGCTCAAATACTTGTCACCTGTCCCCTTTTATATGTGTATGCACGTGAGATATTGACCTCGAGACAAAGAGACACGAGTGTTAAGCCTGGATTTCGTAAAATAAATCTCAGTATAGAGCCTCGGTGGATATAAATTTGTTTGTTTGTCTTCGAGAATGTCTTAACGGTACAAGCAAGGTGCCGGCGGTAAGGCAACAAGGCGTGAATGACGCAGTTGCAGCCTGAGGCATACATAGTCACGTGTGGTCCTAACAGCTTCCAGCTCGCCCAGCGTCTGACCTTCGGCGATACCACCACATCTGCATTGACTATCTATCCATCCCTTTCGACTAGCCTTCCCCATCTTTCCATACCACCTAAGGCTCGGGGCTCACTCTACTTTTATTCCATTTGCAACTTCACACCAGGGACTCTGATTGTCTCCCTCTCGGTGGCTGACAAACATGGTGAGTGTCCCTATGTTACCAGCCTTTGGGGTTGGCCATCTCGATGTGCCATCCTAACATTCAAAACTAGGGTCAACAGCAGTCTAACCTGGGCGGTGGCCCTGGAGGCGATGGACGTGATGACAAGGATAAGAAGGTATGTTCCTACTCGTTTCTACTCCACAACCATCGCTGAGACCATCTTTCTTTCACCAGAAGGACAAGCCCAAATACGAACCTCCCCCACCACCTACCACTCGTCTTGGAAAGAAGAAGCGCAAGGCTGCCGGCCCAAGCACTGCCTCCAAGCTCCCCGATATCTACCCAACATCGCGATGCAAGCTCCGATATCTTCGCATGCAGCGTGTTCACGACCACCTGCTGTTAGAAGAAGAGTACGTTGAGAACATGGAACGAATGCGCAAGGCCAAGGCCCAAGCCACCCAGGATCCCGCCAGGGGAGGTGGTGACTTGGATGTGATGGATCGGAACGCCGATGAGCGGAGTCGAGTCGATGACATGCGAGGCAGCCCGATGGGTGTCGGCAACTTAGAAGAGTTGATTGATGATGACCATGCTATTGTCTCAAGTACCACCGGCCCTGAGTACTACGTCTCCATCATGTCTTTCGTCGATAAAGATCTCCTCGAGCCGGGTGCCAGTATTCTTCTACACCATAAGTCAGTGTCTGTGGTCGGTGTACTGACGGAGGAGTCTGACCCGCTTGTCTCGGTGATGAAGTTGGACAAGGCGCCCACGGAATCATACGCTGATATCGGTGGTCTGGAGCAACAAATCCAGGAAGTTCGAGAATCCGTGGAGTTGCCCTTGCTACACCCGGAGCTGTATGAAGAGATGGGTATCAAGCCTCCCAAGGGAGTTATTCTTTACGGTGCCCCAGGTACCGGAAAGACGCTACTTGCTAAGGCTGTTGCCAACCAGACCAGCGCAACCTTCCTCCGCATTGTTGGCAGTGAGCTGATTCAGAAGTACCTGGGTGATGGCCCCCGCTTGGTTCGCCAGATCTTCTCAGTTGCTGCTGATCATGCCCCATCAATTGTGTTCATCGACGAGATTGATGCTATCGGTACGAAGCGATACGAATCACAATCTGGTGGTGAGAGAGAAGTCCAGCGAACCATGCTGGAGCTTCTGAACCAGCTGGATGGATTCGATGACCGTGGTGACGTGAAGGTCATTATGGCCACTAACAAGATCGAAACACTGGACCCAGCTTTGATCCGACCTGGTCGTATTGACCGTAAGATTCTGTTCGAGAGTCCGGATCGTAAGTGATACTCTTTGACGCCTACTGATTGGTCGTGGCTTACTAACAATTCTTTTAGAAAACACCAAGAAGAAGATTTTCACTCTGCACACATCGAAGATGTCTCTCGGTGACGACGTTGATCTTGAGGAGTTCGTCAACCAGAAGGATGATCTCTCCGGTGCTGACATCCGCGCCATCTGTACCGAAGCTGGTTTGATGGCCCTGAGAGAGCGCCGGATGAGGGTTCAGATGGACGATTTCCGGGCTGCTCGTGAGCGTATCATGAAGACTAAGCAGGACGGTGGTCCTGTGGAGGGTCTGTACTTGTAAGCGCTGGAAATTCTTTCGAGGGTAGAGTGCCAGAGTGCTTGCGCTGGAGACCTGTACTCAGTTAGGTCCCTGTGTATTGTAATAATCGAGTAACGAACGAATCTAAAGGGCGCACCGCTTAGAAATTTCCCCAAATCTATCCGTAAACATACATTAAAGAACATAATTCGTCTATTGTACAGAGGCACTGCGCGAGCATTGCCTGCGCCAAGCACTTCGACTTATCGGTCAAAGGTTGCAAACAGTGCAAACAAGCTCACTCTATCAGGTCGAAGCCTCTCCCTCCATCTGTCGCAAAGTTTCGCACACACTCAATCATGGATGAATTCGACGAGGAGGCATTCAACAAGTTCTTTCCCTCCAGCTTTGGGAAGCAGGCGAAATCGGTTGATGTTGAGTCCCAGATCGACCGATCCAAGCGTGTCGACGTTTCGGCTCCGAAAGCCGAGGGCAATGAACCAAGCACTGGCATGACAGCCCCTAGCGCACAAGCAAGAGGGGGGGACGATGAGCAAAAAGACAGCGATGATAATAGCGACGAAGACTCTGATGATTCAGATGATGACGAGGATGAATTTCCCGTATCGCATGAGCTCGTTCTCAAGGCTCATGAGCGTGCCGTGACCACCATGACCGTGGACCCCTCTGGGGCGCGACTAATCACAGGTTCTAATGATTGCACACTCAAACTATATGACTTTGCCTCCATGACTCCATCCACACTCCGCGCTTTCAAGTCCGTCGATCCTTCAGCCAAGAAAGCGACGGCGGCCCAGGATACCCACGCCGTGCACTACGCCGCGTTCAACCCGCTCTCCCCAAGTTATGTCCTAGCTATCACTGCCACTCCCCAGCCACGGATTCTCAGCCGTGATGGTGAGATGCTCACAGAATTTGCGAAGGGAGATATGTATCTACGAGATTTGCACCATACCAAGGGACATGTGTCTGAGGTTACTTGCGGTGCATGGAACCCATCTGATCCTAACCTATGCGCCACTGCTGGAACCGACAGCACAATTCGCATCTGGGATGCCAATGTCGGCCGCTCACAGAGGGAGGTGATCGTGCACAAGTCACGGGCGGCTGGCTCCGCTGGTCGGACTAAGATGACTGCCATCGCATGGGGCTCCCCGAAACAAGGAGGCGCCGATGTTCTGGTAGGTGCGGGTCTCGATGGGAGCCTAGTTATGTGGAGTGGAAACGGTCCATACACAAGACCCAGCGCAGAAATCCGGGATGCTCATGTCAAAGACACATGGACAAGCGGTCTTGATATCAGCTCCGACGGAAGGCTTGTTATCACCAGAGGTGGCGATGATACGATTAAGCTTTGGGATACCAGAAAGTTCAAGGCTCCAGTCACAACCGTCACACATACCTCGACATCTTCCCGCTACCCGACATCAAACATTCAATTCTCTCCCTCGTCTGCCAATATCATCACAGGCTCACAAACCGGCCATCTGCATATCCTCAACCCCGCTACTCTCAAGCCAGAGCTCGTCACTCCTATGACGCCGGGGTCGCCCTTGATTACTGTTCTATGGCACGAAAAGCTAAACCAGATTATCACGGGCTCCGCCAATGCCGAAACCCACGTCCTCTATAACCCGGCCATGTCCACGAAAGGCGCCGCGACGGTCATGTCCAAGGCACCAAAACTCCGCCATGTCGATGAAATTGCCGTTACCCCAGACTTGACCCAGCAATTGGCAGGTGATTCGGTCGTTGTCGGTTCCAACGGAGTTCCGCATTTCAGCTCGGCGACCAGGTCTGCTCGTCATCCTACAGTTGGCTTTACAGCGTCTGGTCGCTCCCGCGATCCCCGCCGACCGCATTTGCCAGTGCAGACGCCATTCGCCAAAAGCACCCCAGATGAGAAACATATTCTCAAGCATATTCCGCTCAGTTCCATGCGAGACGAGGATCCGCGTGAAGCACTTTTGAAATATGCCGATAAGGCGGAGAAGGACCCTATATACACCAAGGCATACCGGGAAACACAACCAAAGGCCATCTATGCGGAACTGAGTGATGATGAAGGGCAAGGACCGGAAAAGAAGAAAGCAAAGCGATGATTCACTTAGAGATGATGTACACTATTCAACATGATTTTTGGTCCCGTTGAGTTGCAATGAGTCAAATCTGGATGCCTGTGAAATATGCAATATGTATATACCTTGTAGTTTCATACAACATAAAAACACCCAAGTCCAAACAGACCCAGCTCCTTACATTCGCTCTGGATTGTCCCCTCTTTTGCTGCTCCATGACGTACCCCAAGAGCCCCAAGAGTCCGACGATCTCAAACTGCCCGTCCGAACCGCCAATGATAACTATAGTAAGAACCGCACGAGCTTTGGCCTCGCGCAAGCGTCGACTTTGGTGTTGTTTCCATTCGCATCTGTGTTGTGTCACATCAAATTACCGCGCCCCAAGGAAATAGCC
>LACB01000623.1:0-14228 GCA_030142185.1 Penicillium thymicola
CCCACTCTGATTTCTTTGTCTGCCGCTCTCCACCAAGTCCAATCACAATACTTCTGGCGTTCGTCAGTCGCATAGCCGCAGCCCGTTTCAATCACGTGAGGGTTTAGTGGTAATATAATGGTTTAGTACAATACTAGCCCCGAATGGTTACATTTTCCCTCATATTTACTTTTTGAAACCCATCAGACAATATAGCAAAATAGTACACTAAAAGCGTGTATGCAGATAGTATGCATCGCGCTTGACCTCCCCCGCCTGCGACCCAGTGATCATCCCCTTCCTGAATAGTGACATATCGCCGGTGCTCAATCCATGGTTGCAGCAAAAGAACATGGTAATTTTCAAGTTTAATTATCGTCACATTGCGCGAGTCATGTTGTGCATAATTGGCATGTCCTGGCACTCTAACGGCCAACCATCAGCTAGGGCGTCCAAACTAAAATAATAAAATAAAATAGATTTTATTTTATTTTATTTATTTATTAATTTAATTTAAATTCATAACGTGGGCAGATTGGTCCAAAATTCATCTGTATCTAACCAATCATTTTCTCCTATTGTTAAAATATCTGAGGATTTTTTCTTTCTTTTTCTTTGTCTGAGCCGCGGAGATCAGATGTGTCGAAACTCCCCTTTTTTTTGGTACTTTTTCTCTCTTTGTATCTTTTTGGGGGGATGGAAGGTTTTCCTTTGTTTACAGCTTCTCAATTATGAGAATCTTAGAGTAGTAAATGTAGGGGTTATGAATTCCAAATTCTTGTCTGTTTCTCCAGGCCTTTCTGCAGCTGGCCCAAGTCAGCAACCTAACAACGCTATGTCCTGTTGCTAGACGTTAGCGATAGCCGCCGATTGCCCCACGACCAAAGCACGCAATTAATTGGGTGACATCGGGGGTGCCAGTTTCTTAGTATGTTTTCCCATATTGCTTGTTGTATGTTAGATATGAGCCATTGTAGTTTAATTTGGGGCCGACTTCGATCTAGAATCCATTTAGTTCTGGACTCTTTTCTTCTCTCGAGCTCATTTCCTGAAAGTCTCCAATTCCCACATTTGAAACGGGATACCCCCGACAAGGGTAAAAAAATGACTCGTTTGATGCGCAAATTTCCGAAGAATGCATCATGGATGCTGCATGGTAGGGATATCAGGATCCCAACATGTCTTGGATGGGCCCTGGACCGGAGACGCGCAGTGACTGCGCAACACTCGGGGAACCCACAATCTTCGAGCGGGCAGAAACGTTAGTTACCTAGAGAGGAAGAGGGGGGATATTTAGATTCCCTCTTCCCCCACAACGGACCAGACAAAATGTTCTCCAGTCTGTAATTCTATCTGTACTCTGTAGAAGTAGGTAAACCCCCTTGACGCATGTAAAAGCCGGGTTACAATGATACCTATTTTGCCTGGTACATTTCCGATGATATTCCAAATAATTTCTAGCTAGGGATAACCTATACGAGGTCTTGAAACCCCTCATTGTCCAACCATGGATCGGGCTTATTGAGGCTCGGATGGTTGTCGAGGCGAACCAAGGATCGGAGTCGATCCTCCGAACTACGCCGAACTGTCAGATCTAAGAACGCGTGGTATGATACTTTTACTGGACTTGAGCGCCTTCTGACCGCGGAATAGCGCTTAATTTGGATTAGTGGATGGAACATGCACGTTGTACTCCGTACATTGGTTACATTGTTGAGTTGGCTACATACTACATGACTAGTTATACAACTAATTAACTAGCCAACTAGCCAACAAGCTACCTATTGAACTAAAAATAAGTGCTGAGCGCATTGATAATCCTGCATTGGCGCGAGAACACCTGACAGTGACCTCCTGCATGCAAGAGCGACCATCCCGAACCCCCTGGTAATGCCGCAAAGTGTTGGCTGTTGTTGGCTGTTGTTGGCTGTTGGCCGTTAGGCCCGCTAAAGGCGTAAAAGCCGGGCGCCAGTGTTGCAACATCAGATCATGGGTCTCGGGTAATCTCCAACGAACCATCTCTTGGCTACTCCGTATTCTCCTTCAAACTTCGAATCCATTAAGGTGAGAATTTGTCAAGGAAAAATATTAATTAGTAATCAACTAGATCCCATCTGGGGCACACCCCGTCACTCCTCTCGGCCTTCCGATTCGGGTCCGAGTCCACCTATCTAACTACATACGGGGAGGGGGCCCCAACTTCAGCTTCTGCCTTTCGCCCACGCGGATTCGGTGTATATCTCAGCCGCATAGTACTAATGCGGGATTTCTCCCGCGCTAGACACGACGCCTACATTAGTAGAAGCATTAGCCGTATATCCCATACTGTATGTACGGAGTAGTATAACTAGTTAGTTAACTAGAGTATACTACTCATGTCCGGGATACACTCCCACATTTACTAGACTATGGTTGATGTGCAATACATATTAGTGGAAGGTCTTAAATCCGCATATCTCCGCTTCTTGGACCCCACGCCTTCATTCCCACTAAAAACGATTAAACGGGGGCCGGCCCAATCCTGCACGGTTCGACCCATCGCTGCTCACCCGCAATGAAATTGGACACGATCATCTTCCTGTTTCGAGTTGTATATGCTAGCTCGGCACTCGGCTTTGGATATTCAATATCGTCATGCTAGCATCCTACTAATTTAATATACCCCTGCAACATTGTATTATTGGGCCAGGTACGAATGTCTGCCTCACGAATCATAAATAGAGAATATGATATGCCAAGCTAGCTCAATATCCAGTATCTACTAGCGCTTCCAGCTTCTTTTTCCATATCCAGCCTAGGGTGAGGTAAGTACGGAGTAGTACTCTGTCACCTTTGTCTGAAGGAGATCTAACTTTTCGGCAAGTCATGAAGAGGGTGTGTAGGTTTTACGAAAAAAGGAACCCCGCAAGGGTAAAGACAAAAGGCGGGATTACTGCGTAATTAACGCGGAATTGTTTCCAATTTTTTGGATTTGGAAAAAAGAAATTATCACAGTTGAGTTCAAAGAAGTTGTACTCTAAAAGGACTAGACTCCGGATTACGCTTCTAGAATCGATCAACGCGCAAATCATAAAGAAATGATAAGCGAAGCAGCGAATGAGGATCTCCGACCGAAAATTCTAAAATACAAGGTTAGCTTTTCTGTTGTACATACATTAGGTAGCTGTCTTAGATGTCACTGTATTTTATATTTCCATTACGTTAATTACGCCTTACTGTGGGGTGCGGTAGTACGCATTAGGATAATGATGGTAAGGCTTACTCCGTATGGATACCTATATTACCTATCAACCCTCTTGACTGTACTCCGTACTCTTTAGTTGAGTATATGGCATATTGTTACGCGTGGATAACATCAGTTATGATATACATTAATATATACAGTATTATCAAAATACACCAACCCGCTATGCGGGATATCCACAAGAAACCCTCTATTGATTCTAGAATCAAAAGGAATATACGGAGTATATATATATATATATATATTGCATGATGTCTTCCCGTCCTTCGATAGTGCTATAATCTCCAGCCCATTATTGGATGTCTATTTCCCTTGCCGATCTTCTTCACGACTAGGCAAAGTGGGTATAACTTCAGTCTCTATGTCGAGGTTATTAGTTTCTCGCCTAGTTTTTCCTTCCTGAGGTTAGTATCTAAGATGGAGTACAATGTATATTGTGCGTCATACTAGTCCTGGAGTGTATAATCCTGATGCTAGGTGTCATAGCCAGCCACCATTGTCCGCCCCCAAGCCAAGAAGCCGCTTGATCCTGGCTGTGGAGAGAGGAGGAGTACTCATAAGCACTAGTGACACGTGGAATTTCGTGACGAACCCACGGAGGCTGCTTATTTCTCTTTTTTGGATGATCTATTTCTTCTTTTCGTCTTACGTTGCCGTTAGCTTGATCCTGTTTATTGTTCTAAAATCTCGTAATTGTATAGGGGGTTTGCCTTATCTTAGGCCTCCTAGGTGTGCATATTCACCCGGAGATTCACGGATATATATGCAGTAGATGGTTATACGACATACAATATATTGTACAATGTACGAAACTGATTTATATTATATATATATATTCTCTATTTCTGATCTGCAGACAACTCTTCAGCTCTAGAGAACACGATCTGTCTGGTTCAACTCTGGTCTGTGCAGTACGTTCGTATGAACATACCTATACATATTGTACAGAGTACGGAGTACGGAGTAGCGTAGACCGGTCTCCAGACCTTAAATTAAATTGGCCCACCAACTGCCGGTTTGACATAACCGTCTCGTATTATGATTTGATAGGTCGTATATGCAAGGTTCACTCATCATGCGGAGCACAATGTCAATGTCAATGTCAGATGCAGACAAGATAATTCTGGCCTATCGTCTCTTTTTATCGGGAAGATTACTCTGGGATAATAATGTATTGCAAAAGGCACTGATACTGTAAATACACACTAGACCCTGTAGAATATCAAATTTCCACAGTGGATTCCAATCAGCGCACGGAATCTGTTACACAGCAGCCGATCGAAGGATATGCAGTGAAACGGTGGGATGTCGCCGTATCCACGATATACTACAGCCTATGATTTAACGAGGAAGAGATTTTCACTGCAAGATTATGAATGCTGCTTGGATTGGATGTGATGTGGGCTAGGAAAGAAGGGGGTGACCAGGGTGTATCTGTGTGTGTATGTGTGTGTATGTGTGTGGATGTTGGCGTATGGGGAGATGTGACATGGAGGATCCTGGATCCTTCGAAAGGCAAAAAGAAAGTGCCCCCAAAAAAAAAGAAAGGGAGGAAAAAAAGTCCAAGATCCTACCAACAGTTAGAATCACCTCTCATTCGTCAGAATAAACAAGTCTACTAACAGGAATAGCACCACCTTCCACGACTTATGATCATGAGCGACCGCGGCGATCATGGGTTGGACGCACGCGCGTTGACATTCGGACATTGTACACCCCCTTTGGACCACCCAGGATTCCCTAAAACAGTAAACAGTCAAATGCACGGCGTCCTTTATAAACTATCGGTGAGTACACCGATCAAGCCAATGCCCGCATGTGCATGGTACTTCTTGCACCAGCCACACCAATCAGCCCCCGGGCATGGACGACAAGGCAAGGCACTAATGCTGCCATCATCACACCGAAGCCAGAGACCCGGGTCATTAGCTCCGGGATCGGGCCTTCTGGCGTGAACTATTTCTGCACTTCGATGTTTCAGCTGATGGATTGAATTCGCGAGTCTGTCGGGTGTCGGATATTGGTCTTCGGAATGTGTCGCTTCGGGATTCGTCTGAGTGGTGAGTGGTGAGTGGTTCGAAAGGAGGGGGGTGGGGAGGGGTCGCACTATGGTCTTCGGTGTGTAGTATTTCGTCTCGGCTTTTGAGGTTGAGGTCGTATTTGTTGATTTGTTTTCGAAGGAGACCTCAGACACTGATTGCATCAAGGAACTATACCTAGTTTAGCAGGTCGTTAGATAGCCTTCTTCTTCATGGTTTATGAAATTTCTCCGAGCTCTGGATCAAATTCAGAATGAGTAATAATAAGCTAGAAGTATAATCATCACAACATACTTCGTACGAAGTGCGAAGTACCAGACTACACAGGATCTACCCACTTTGGCAGGTCGGTTTACCCTTCAAATAGTATTATTAGCACCTGCCAAAGTATAATCGGCCACTATCGTATAGCAGACTTGGCATTGATCTTCAGGTAATTCAGTACTCCGTAGTTATGAGTCTTCACTGCCACATCACATGGATACCGAGTGTATCCTAGTCAATGGGACAAATTCTCCTCTCCGATGTTCCTCCGACTGCTGCAGGAGATTCAAGCCCAACTAATAGCGGATACTTCAAGATTCCCCGAGCATATGAACCTGACGACAACTTGCACATCTTGACTCAGTTTGGCAACAGGCCTTCCTTTGATAGTTAATGTTCCTATTGGACCATTGCGAGAAAGGGCACAGCCGCACAGGTTTAAATAAAGCGGATTCTCTTCGGGAGTGACGTCTTTTGGCAATGGGAACGTTGCACGGTTATTTTCATGTTTGGAGACATGCAGACGGAGTACAGGGAGTATATATCCCAAGTGAATCAACGAAGGGGCTGAAGTATTTGGGGTAAAATGATCCGTGCTTGTATTTTACTTTGTGGTATGTACTATGTAATGGCCGTCTGCGTAATATATCTTTTTTCGTGGATTAATAAATTACCATTAGCGTGACAGGTTCTTATTTATTTTATTTATTATTTCCTTTTGCAGAGCCTCACCTCTTCACAGAGATTCTCGCCTGATCTATCCGCCCAACCAGAATTGAGACATTAGAGTGTAGTAAATGAAGGTGAACCATGGAACCAGACCGAGCTATGACATAGTTTTGTTTCCACCCATGGAAATACTTCGGGGTAGCCGAAACGTGAATAATATCAATGTGGGTTTATTGAAACCGGAGAACACGGAGAAGAGTATTCTTTAGTTGATCTTCCCTGTTGTATCTTCTAAATATAAAAGGTACAAGCGTGAATATATACGAGACATCTGGCATCGTGCACCGGGATCCTCCCGGTTTCGTGTCGAATTTTATCTTCTATTTTATGATCTTCGACACTTTGCATGTGTTAGGCCGCGTTGCCCGGGAGGCATGGGGCTATTTCTGCAGGAGGGAGTGGGGTGTTTGGTAGCCTTGTCTTAAATGTTTTGAGCGTCCGCATGTAGACTGATATGCAGCCTTGCCTGAAAGGCTATTATACATTTCTCAAGCGCCGTTGGAACGCGCGTGCGCGTGAAAGTGTAACAATAAAGTATTTATTGAATTCTATTTCACGTCAAATAGAAGTTGTTCGCCGTTTGTTGGGTTGGCTATCTACTAGGTTACTGCACCCAACAATTTGTAGCGCTACACTAGTGACCGCTATAGGATAGATCTCCTGCAGCATGCAGAGTTCACTGTTTCGGGGTATGCAGGTAGACTGATTCGTACGGCGAAGAATATCTCGGGTTTTAGCAACACCAAACTCCGGTATGTACTCCGTACTTCGTAGCAAGATGTACATACACTACATGGATGTATACAAGGATGTATAACAATGACTATAGTTAATATAGATGATCACCATAAAATTGTCATGAACCAACCAACTAGAGAAATGAACAATAGTAAATATATTCCTTAGCCAATGAACTCTATAGCCATCAAGTACTAGATACAAGATCGACACACCGACATGTATATCTGAACACCTGACCCAAAAACATCATCATCATCATCATCACCAACACAATCATCAAAGCAAATAACCAACTCTCAAACCAACTCCAACACCCAACACCTCTACCCGCCCAGCACACCCTCGAAATGACTTCATCTGCATATCTACCCCGCAATACGCCGGCGCCCGGCCCATCCCTAAATCTCATCACATCTTAGGATGGCTGCATCGCACCAAAAAACCTAACCCACGTGGCACGATAACTAACTCCTTCCTATCTTGGTATTAAATAAACGAGAAGCCACATCGCCACTCCCCCAACAAACCCCGTGCTTCCTGGTTGGTTCGCACGGGGTAGATCGGAGAATTGAACGTTGGCCTACACACCCCCTTCGTGCGGTTTTAACTTCGATTGCCTGATTACTTTCCATGCACGGAGTTCTTCCGACGACATCCCCTTGAACGAGGGGAATTTACGGAGTACTTGTACTTGTGGATATACTTTTGTAGTTGTGGTGGGAGGGGGCGGGATTTGGGTGGAATGGTGATGTTCGGGGATAGGTATGGAATTGGTAAATGGAGGTGGTTGTGTGGGGAGGCATGATTTCAGTTAGGGTTGGTTTTTTTTTAACGCTGTTGGATGGGGCTTTTGGTGCTACTGGTTGCCAAGGCCTATCTTGTATGTATGGATCCCTACGTGGTTGGGGATACTGGGTAGAAAGGTGGTACTCTGTATAGTACCCCGTATAGTAGGATAGATTGTAGTGGCTTCGTTTCATGTTTCGACTTCAATGCAGGATCGGCGATGAGGGGAAGGGGTTTCCTTTAATGTTGGTTCTTTGTTTCGGGGATATTGTTCGGTCTGGGGATAAATCTTTGTTCGAGAATACATGGGTGTTGGGTATGGTAGGTTAATGGTTTAGGAGGTACTCCGTATAGAGGACAGGTATACAGCATGTCTAAGCTGGGGATCATATTAAACACATCTATGCAGTGCTCGTTTGCCCCTACTTGATATACCAGTTTCCTCTTTCAGTCGACAGTGTGCGGGACAATGTAACTAGATACCTTGAGCTAGATGTTTCAATATTAGTCCCAGCCACCTTTTTCCCCTCTCTAGCTGGTGCTATCAATGTATCATTTCAGTTAATTAATCGAGTCTTGACTCTTAGTAGCTGCAGCAGGTAATAAAATACAAACGAGGCTTGGTTTATTTGATGGAAATATGAACTTGAGGTATCCGAGGTAAATCAAAGCAAACGCCTCAACAGAGCTCTGCTAAAGCAAGAACAAAGGTAGAGGTGGGAAATGGTAGTGTTGCATAGTGAAATAGTTTGATGCTAGCCATAACAACCAAATCAGAAATCAGTAGTCTTCATCCGAGTCTACGTGCCCACGGTAGCGAGACATGTACCCAGTCCCGCCATCCTCGCTCGCTGAATCGTCAAAGTCAAAGTCTTCGTCTTCATCAGATGACGCTTCTTCATCTGGGTAATCGTTGGCGGGGTGGTTTTCAGCTGTAGTCAAAAGAGTGTTAGCGGAAGCCTATGGGTCGGAAATGAAGAAGGCAAGCAAAAAGGGTAAAGAGGGGACAAAAAAAGGGAAAGCATCACATACCATTAGAGTCCGCATCCTCACTATCCCACTCCTCCTCATCATCTTCGACAAAATCGTCCCAGTACTCCTCGTCCTCGGCGGTAATGACAATAACACCGACTCCAGGCTGAGCCTTGGCGACATCCTTTTGCTGCTGGTCGGCCTCGTATTCGGCGAGTGGATTCTTCAGCATCTCAGCTTCCGATAGCGGACGCCGGACGTAAACATCGTAGACATAGTCGCCTTCGTCCTCCTCCTCTACAGCCTGTTCATTTTTCTCCGCAGGTTGCGGTGGTGTAGGTGCGACTCTCGGTCCCTTGGGCTGCCGGGGCTGATGTTTCAACGGGGGCTTAGGAGATGCGCTGAAAGCATGCTGTAAAGATGTAGGCGGGGGAGGGGCCGGTTTTCCAGGGACATCGGTGTCCATGCCATGGTCTTGGTGAGCCTCGTGCTCGAGCTCCAGCGCGACCTGTTCCAAATCATGGGCCAAACGTTCAGACTCCTGATCCCAGCTCCTCTGCTGTGTCTGAGCAGATTTTTCCAAGGTATCCGACAGATGCTGCTTCGCAGCTGAGATGGCACCCTTGCGCTCCTCGCGCCACCGTTTCTCGGCCTGGTTAACGACAGGCCGTTTGCGTGGCTTAACTGGCGACGGGGGTCTGGCGTCGATGTCCTGAACAAATTCCTTAGGCTTTAATGAAAGAGCCCGTGCTTCCGCAACCAGATCCGAGACCATGGATGCCTTGCGCGAGTGCGCATTCCGCTGCAGCTGCTCGACGAGCACAGCCACACCTGGAGCGGGACCACCAGCGCGTCGCTTCTGGATTCCGGCAGGGGAACTTTTTAGTGAGTCGAGATTTGAGCGGGAGATCTGGAAGCGACGCAGAGCCTGCGCGCGGCTGGAGGATGCCTCCGCTGATATCGGGCTGCTGTCACGCACCACGGGTTGGTGGGAGACATCAGAGCTGGGCTGTAGGTCAGTGAAAGGAGAAGGGCCCCCGTAAACGGCACGTCGGTGCTTTTCTTCTGCTTCTTTTCGTACATTTGCAATGCGCTGCGCTTCGCGGAACTCTGCTCCTGGTGAGGTGGCCCGCACCATGGGCACGCCCATCGAGGATGCTGGCGTGCGCCGGTTTACATGGAGACTGCTTACTGAGCGCGGGCTCCGCAGGATCCGTTGCACAGCTGGCGTTGTTGGTGGACTTGGGGATGCATCTCCACCCCCGCTCTCGCTGGCTTTCAGAGTGACTCTGTGGAAGACAAAGTCTGTGAAGCGCCGCTTAGTTTGGTGGAGTGCGGATTGAATGACTGCGGAGTAAGTCAGTGTCTGTTGTCAATGTGTCGGTCGAAGTTTCATCTCGAGGGACAACCACTTCCATGGTATTATGTCTCTCTTTAAAGGGGTATATACTGCGGGGCAAAAAACAAGGGGATTGTTCTCATACATAGGGTCTCGACGGGCTCTTCCTCGCGTCGACGCTTGATATTGATTTGCTCTGGGGGAAGCGCCATGATGCAAAGATGACGCAGATTTTGCGATGTCTTGCTTGGGGTTGTGGAGGAGAGACGAATGGATGAGGCGGTTTGAAGCATCCAATTTGAAGTGTCCGATCTTTACCTGATTTGGGATATCAATCACGTGATCTTGATATTGTAGATGTCAACGACAGATATCTGCGTGAGAGGAAAACGAGGGAAACAAATGAAAAAATAAGAGACCAGCCATAATTCAATAGGACAATACAATAGTCCAAGAACTGAGACTTGGTGAATCATTTTCATGTGTAAAATTTGGCTAGTTTCTATTATAAATAGATGATCATTTACATTTCTAACTAATGCTTCAAGTGTGGTGGGTAGATGGCCATTTTTCTGCTAGCAATAAAAGCCAATAGGACCAAAATCGAAAGTGGTCGCTATACGAGGTAATCGCCGCCACGCTCGCCCCTCCCCATGGTCATCATCCAGTGAAACATGCGGCGTACTCACAGCCCCCAATCAAAATAAAGAGATAGAAAAAATAGTCAAAGATGAAAGAAGGAAGAGACTCAAGGCCAGCTAGCAATACAAGGTGGTAAAAGAAGGAAAGATGACGTGAAAAAGATTAATAGGGGAATATAAAATCATTGCGAACGGAATATGTCCGGACGAAGGGGGAAAATCCAAAAAGCCAAAAAAAGTAAAGAAAAGACAAGGGTTGAAAGTGAATGGCAAAGAGTCCAAAGTGAAAAAGATATTATGACCAATACAAGAAACGAACCAAAATCAAAATGGGGGGAGGAAAGACATGACAATCAAGAAGGGACTATATGTAAGAAGAGAGAATAATGTGGCATTAGGTTCACCGAGGACAATGAGTCAAAGGCTGAATCCTTTGGAGGATGCGCAGATAATTATTTGGCCCCGATCTCCTCTTCAGCCCAGCCGGGCAGAGAGTTTTCATTTTGAATGGCCAGGCCAAACCCTGAGTGGTTCAGTCCACCGAGGGCAGAGAAGCTGGAGAAGCTGCTCTGAGGCTGGTGGGCCGCACCTGCGCGAGTGTGGCCGTGTTGACCCGAGACAGGTCCGAAGGGCTCCTGGGAGAATGAGGGCAAGCTGACAGCCCGCGAGTGCGAAGCACGGGGCACGCTAAGGCTGCTGGTGCTGGCGTGGTGACCGTGTCCTGGTCCATTTGTCACGCTCAGGTAGCTGTTGGTGGACTTGTGCTGGTGCATAGGCGGGTCCATGTGTCCATTTGACATGTCGCCGTTGCTGACGCTGTTGTACAGCGACTGCTGTGACTGGGACTGTAAGCTAGAGAGGGCCATAGAGTCATTGAGGTGGTTCTCATGATCCTCTTGTGTCTGATGAGCAGACATCTGGTTCAGGTACATGGTCAGCGGATTGCTCGAGCCGACATTCAGAGCTCCGGACGGAGAGGTCACGTTCTGCAGCGGGTGGCGGTGCTGTCCATTTTGGGAGCCGGTGGATCCCGATGCCGGGGAAAGGGCAGAGCGAGTCGGGCTGGACTGGGAGCCAGACTGGCTGAGGTTCTGCTGGAATCCGTTGAGAACGGATGGTGGTGACTGGCCTTCCATGCCGGTTCCGTTGCGGTTCTGCTGTCCGTTCTGGGTGTTTCCGGCTTGACGCGGTGGGTTTCCGCAGCGGTCCTTGCCGAAGTTGATCTTGAATCGCCGGTAGTCCTCCCGATTGCGCATTCCCTCAATAGCCTTGATGGCATTGGCGATGTTTGTGAAGTTGACAAAGGCGCAGCTCTTCTCGCGCAGTGTGTTCACCAACTCGATCTCACCGTACTCCGAGAAGTCCTGGCGAAGGCGTTCCTCCGTCCAAGCCTCGTCCAAGTTGCCAATATAGACATTGCGTGATGCCCCACCGCTGACCGCTAACGCAATGGCGGGTGGGAGGGGACCGGAGTGTTTGCCCCATCCAATCTTCAGGCGTCGGTTGTGGATCATCAGCCCCTGCAGATTGCTCAGTGCGTAGAAGGAGGCGGCCGAGGTGGGATCGATGAATGTAACGAAGCAAATGTGCTTATCTGGGATATATCGAACATGGTGCAGCAAGCCTCCGCGGACGACATTGCAAATCTCTTCGATAGTAGTTTCGGGGTGAATGTTTCCAAGGTAGATGGTGCGGTTGCCGAGATTGTTGACACCGCCCGCTGTGGTTGCCACGGCGGCCGCGGCAACAGACTGTTGCGCAAGCGCATTAGAAATCAGATCACGATCCGCGGTGTTCAGAACGTGTGCATATCCGGGAGCGATTCCAAGGAACTGCGCCGCATTTTGTTGCTGGGTCTTGGACACATACGCACAGCGGTCCTTGCCGTAGAACACCCGCTTTGGCGCTTGCCATTGCTGCTCCTGGGGGAGCTGGGTGACGGCCTTCATGGCATTACTAATCGACAGAAAATGGATGAATCCAATCGCCTTCTCCTTAACGATCTTCACGGTATCAATGGGCCCAAATTTGCCCAGATCCTCTCGCAGATCATCCTCAGATGTTTCCTCGGGCAAGTTTCCAAGGTAAACATTACGCGACGCTCCCGACTGTTGCACAGCCAGGGCGACTGAGGTGGGGACCTGTGAAGGCTTACCCCAGCCGACCTTGATGTCATTTCCCTTGATGGCCAACTTCTTCAAGATGGCATCTGAATGGAAATGAGTGGCGGAGCTGCTATCCAAAAAGGAGATAAAGGCACAGTTCTTATCAGGAAGCAAGCGCACCGACTCAATTTGACCACTACGCACGTGATTTAAAATCTCCTCGGCAGACGTTTCAGCCGGGATGTTTCCAAGATACACGGTACGGCTGGTCCCTGACAGCATACCCGGGGCCACGGAAGCTTGGGGGCTACCCAGAGCTGCATTGCCCATACCTCCAAGACCATTGATTGGCGATTGAGGCCCCATCATTTGAGAGGCACCCATGCCATCAGGTGACATCATTCCATACATACCGTGGTTCTGCATTCCTTGCGTTGGGCTGTGCATATGGTTCTGGTTGTTTTGTGCGTGTCCATTGCCATTGGCCTGCGGGAAGCCACCAAAATTGGCAAACTGAGGTGAAGCAAAAGCCGAGGGAGTTCCTGGTTGGAAAGGACTGCCTACTAGCAGCTGGGAGGGGAGAAGGGGGGTATAGTTCATATCGAAACCGGATGCCATATCTGAGTGTTGGCCGGCGGCAGTGTTTATGGCGGGGATATTGGCGCGACGAGCGTTCCGATCCGAGAATCCTTGGATAGGGTTTGGGTGGTTGTTGTTGTAAGCTCCGTGGGAAAAGCCAGTGTCACCGTTCAGCGCGTATTTAGACCCGGGGGGAATTAGACGCGAGTTATTCGGGATGCTCGATACATCCGAGGCTTGCATGGCGAAATCAATCCAACGCTTGTCCAAAGACAAGAACCTAGCCTTAGTCGGGGATAAGAGGCCCTGACTACCAGACTGAGAGGCTCTGAAGAAGAGAAAGAGAAATAAAAAATAAATAAAAAATAAAAACAAAGGGAGGAGTATCAGATCACCATTCAGGAGATGACTCCACAGCCAAGAGGGAAAAATAGGGAGGAGTCGGGTGGAGAAGAAGGAATATTATCAAACAAAAAAGAAAAAAAAGACGAAGCTCTTCAAATGGAGACGTGTCTAAATGAAGTTTTAAAAGTTAATTGGAATGTTCCATTTAATCAGGGTGAAATTGGGGAATGGGGGATAGAAGACAAACCTGTCCTTTTCTTTCTCTTCTCTTAGAGAATGCCACTTATATATATGTCAATCCCCCATGCAGAACAAGCATATTCAGCTTCCTGAGAGAGGATAGAGAGAGAAGAAGAATCCAAGTCCAAGACTACAAACAAAAATCATTAGCTTAAAGAGGTTAGGAAATCCAAATGGGAAAAAAGAAAACACCTGAAGAAAAAAAAAAAAAAAAAAGGGGGTAAG
>LACB01000624.1:0-14227 GCA_030142185.1 Penicillium thymicola
GGTGAAACTATCGGACGGCATCTCTTTGCTCATGCTCTCTAGTTGACTCGGCTATGATTCGACACCCTACCGTCTCCCTTTATCGGTCCGTACCAGATATGGCCAATGTTCATCTATAGGCTCAAAATAATGGGGTCCAGGAATACCGATCATATAATTCTTTGCGAGATAGACACCAGCGAACGCGGCTAGGGAAACAATAGACTCCATGGTAGGAATGTAATGCAACACAATATCGACGAAGTGATGTGGTGATCGGGCTGGAAAGAGTGAAGTGCGATGGGAAGAGGCTAGTCTACAGGGGGCGACTGTGGCGTGCCTATCCAACAGGGCTTCAAAAATGCAGTGTGGCTTTTGTCAGCGTTGAATATTTTACTCAAACTGTAATCACGTTGCATGTTGTCGAGATTCGCTAAGACCTTGCAAGTAATTTTGGAAGTGAGGGGCGTAAAATTGACCATGTCATCTTCTTAATAGCATAGTTACCTCAACGGTTAGAGTCCACGGCATGAGATTCAACATGTTCCACTCTCTCGCCAACTTTCTCATTAGCTTTTTCTGGTCGAGAGGCATACATTTCTTGCAATAGAACTTCAAGCATGAGCCTTTATTATCACCATTGACCCCGATGAAGTGAGGTGAGGTGGTGAGGTGGTGAAGAGAGGTTATCTTTTTGCAGCAGTAGTTATCACTTATGTAAGAGATAGACGACGATAATGCGGCCGCGGTACTAGATCTTACGGAGAACAAAGCGGCAAGTTATGAGCACTCTTTCTCTTAGAGCTCGGCGGCAACTGCGGTCTGACCGCTGCGGTGGAACAGCAAAAACGAGGTTGAGGGTAGGGATTCTTCTGACTGCGGTTGGTTATGCCGCTGCCAGAAACCGCACGTGGTTATCTGCAGGTTACACGCGGTCTGACAAATAGGTAAAGCAATTGGGAGCCCGGGACCTGGATATTTTATGCGCTTTTGGGCTGTAAGTCAGTCAACTTTGGCCCAAACCAAGTATGTTCTACTTTTCTCCGAATATCATGCAATGATATAATAAAATTAACGCAGCATAATTCGCATTCCATTGGCTCTCATAGAGTAACTTAGCCAAGCATGTCCTTCAATGGCCATATATCTCCGCGAAGCTATGTGCTAATTCGAATCTCATCGTTCTCGTTGGGCTGTAAGTTATCCAGCGACGGAGCTGTGTGACAAATCAGCGCCTCTGCCGCCACCCTCAGATAAATGATGTCCCAAGTCGTGTCAACTGACCTTTGCTATTTGCACACCTATCCAGAGGCATCTGTTTTTCCTTACTACCTCCTCCTGATCCAGTCCATCGAGTGATATGCCGTACCCTGATGCATCCTTGAAGAATGACTCTGGATAGTAGAATTCGCTCCACATTTGACCGCGTATCAAAAAGTCTTCTGGTAGCTGTGCAGCTGTTCCGTAATCGCCAACTGGGAATTTGTGGTCTTCAATTTTCGAGAAAGCAGTATCGTGCGAGAACAGACTATTGAGGAACCCAGTGACTGCTTGCCAGGGGACTGCAGCCTCCAACACTTCCATAACAGAGCGATGAAAGGAAACGCGCCACAGGAATGCCAGTGATATATGAATCCCTGGGACTGCATTGGGGAATTTACTGTGCCGAAGGAGGACCGAAAAAGTACGAAAAGCGAGAAAGATCGCCTGAAAGGCTCGAGTTAGTTTGAGCTGCAGACCTCAGTCGGTAGGACTATTCCTTACATCTGCTTTCTTCTGTACCGAAGTCGACTCACTTGCAGCACCACTGCTCTCCTTGGAAAAATGATCGGCCATGTGTTGGTATACAGGTGTACCGTAACCGAGTATAGAGGCAATGTTGCAGGACATGATGTACACCTCATGCTGATTTAGGCTTCTAGGGCGTTGAACGTGCCTTGGTAGGAGCGACATGAAGATATTTGCGGATGTCTTAAACCGCTCTCCCGAGTCATTCACAAGCAGGGCACTGTGCGCAATCACAAAGTGGGCGGCCATATCATGTTGAAAGGTAAGATTCTTCCAGTGGTCGAAGAAAATGTCGATAGTCGCCTGGACGTGGCCAGGTGGATATGGCTGCACGCTGACGAATGCTTTGGTAAGATAGAAGAGTTTTTGAAGGACATCGGAGTGCGACAAAACTGCAAGAGAATGTTGGATTCTACCAATGTTGGGATTTTGATCCGCAGCCTTTTGGTACCAATACCGCGATATACGTGCCCAATGTTTCCGATCCTGTCGTTCTATAGCCATACGGTATCGTGTCACATCACCCAATTGTTCATACAATACCACCCCAAGGGCTGGATCAAACGCTAAAAATCGGTTCAACGTTGATGAGACATAATCGATAAAATCGAGCATGTGGACCAAGGATTCTGAAAGATTTCGGTGTAGAAGCTCCAAGGGTGAATATATTCCATAACGCCACATTCGATCAAACATGGCATAGTTGTAAGGAACGTTTCTGATAACAGCGCTAGAGGATGGCATTTGAGACCTGGAGAAGAACTTTTCATGCTCTTGAAGCAAATGCTTGTGTGTGGCGAGAATGGCTTGCCATCGGTGGCAAGGTAAGTAGATTGTGGATTGCGGTTGTTTCTTGTCAAACCAAATACACTTATTTTCCCACAATATAACCTTTTTGTATTGCTGTCTGAGAGTAGCTATATCAGCCTTTGTTTGATCGATAATTCCAGTAGCCGCCTCATTTTGACATGTCGATGGTAGCAATCGGGAACCCATTTGACAGGAACGTCGGGTTTTCGTTCGGCTATCTGTGAATCAGACTCCCGATGATCCTAACCTTTGAGGTTCGGAGAAAGATTGGAAGTGAGTGTTCGTTCTGAAAGCATGTTAGCTGGTGCCTGCTACCCCAGTTCTGCAGCAAGACGAGAAACTGTACCAAAAGACTAAAGACTGCCCTATAACAGCGGATGTAAATGCGAATGACAGAATGGAAATTGGAAGAGGTAGGGGCTCGATTAAATAGAGGAAAAAAATGAAAGTCAGTCTAGTCAAACACCCGGTAAAGCCCGGGTGATACCTGTCTGCTGTGCCACGATTCTCGATCCTTCCAGGGTGCTTTGTTGAGGCTCTAGATCCCAGGACCTTGAATACAGGCTATTACAAGTGATACACAGTGCCAGATACATAGTGGACATTCAGTAGAATGGTAATTTACCGTTGCTTGGGGCCAGGCCTAAGAACATAGCCCTGGTTGAATTGAGCAGAAAGGCCTGGATCTGTGTGGATATAGGCACCGCTCTTCCACAATTTTAGTAGTGGCGTATTGTTTCAGTGTCCACGGGGATGTCTTCCGATTTGTTCCATTGGGCATGATTGGCACAAGGCCATTACCCGCGGACGCGGATGTAATGCAATGAGCACCCTGGTGATTTGTTACGTTTTTCTTGAGCTGAATACCGAAGATTTACACCGGTAAGTCCACATGGCACCGAAATCAAGATCAACAACATGATTTCCTAAGCGTATGACTTTGATCTACACCGATATGGTTGTTCCAACTGATCTCAAGCTCCTGGTCTGAACCTTCGCATTGCCTGCATCTTTGGCTCACAGAAAGCGCGCCATTTTGGTGGATACAACGTGCGCAACCAGTAGGTTTACAACCTGTATTGTCGGAGTCCTGGATACACAAGGAGCACTAGACATAGGAGCTCTTTCTTTCACCTTCCAGAATCTGCCTCACGTCTTCGTTGGTACTAAGGTTATGAGCATTGTCTGGCAATTAGGCCGCAAAGTCACCCGGGATGGGCGAAGCACGGCTTGGCCATCATTGGCCACTGGCCCTGGATACTCAAGAGGCCGGTGGATTGCAGCCTGAGTCCCTACTCTACCAATCAGTGGCTTGCACTCCCCCTGCATGCCCCACACATCGATCTTACAGAAAATTCAATCACGGTGTCATTACGGTGTACCTGCGGGACACCAGGGGTACCGGTACCTGAGAAAGGAATGGCCCAGTTGCAGGCAGAAGCCCTCGCCCGTTGGGATATTCTTTATAGTGTATGGTTCAGATTCTATACCACAGAGTGCTAATAAAAAAAAACCAGATACAAGGTGAAACCTTCAAATATCTATTCAATACGGCGATCTGTCCAACTGTGAGCTGTCTTTTTCACATGAGTACAGATATTCGAAGAGACCGAAGTCTTAATAATAGTCCCATTGTGAATATAACAAGTCGGGCCTACGGGCGACGAAGATAACTGGTCAAAAGGGGCTACTTCCCATATCCAGGGCTCCGTTACATTCTTGAAGGCAGTTGTTCTCTATGCCGAATTTGAACACGCGCCAGGAGAACGGAAGATCCAGCTTCCATACCTTTGAGATACCAAAACACTGTTGGAATCGTAAAATACACATGGCAGGTAGAGTTTCCGGAAGATTGGCCAAAAGATAGAAAGTCCACTTCAGCATGAGCAAACCGAACACCAAAGTATAATTAAGGTTTGAGCTGTAATCGCGGTATGGATAGGGCAGCGACTATTGTGTCATTTGTATTCAGGGGTTATGCACTAGTCAAATGTGCTGACATTGAAATTCCACCCGAGCGCTTAAAGCTCAGGTTGAGTTCCTGCGGCGCGGTCTTACCTATACTATCTCTAGAGAGCTTCCCTCTCAGCCTACTGATTCCAGGCACGCGTCGTCGCTCATTCCCAGCAACCATCATGCCACCAGCTACCGCGGAAACGCTGCTGACAGACTTATCAACACAACTGGATATCTTCATTCGCTTTCTCAAGCTTGACTTAACCTCCATCATCTTAGAGGGTAACTTGGTACAAGGAGGAACTCGGCGAGCCACCGAACTCTTGGCCCCGGGAAATAACACCCAGTGCTGGATACAGCGACTCCAAGAAGTTCACCAGTGGACCAACCTAGCTTTGCGGGAGCAAGACTGGCTACAGCGGACTGGACGCAATGAACCTACTCCATGCTCAGGGCCCCATCGCTTCGGAACCATGGCTGCGTTTATCCAAGAAGAGGGGATGCCTGACAATCATAACACCAAAAAAGCACTCCAACATGGACGCAGACTGATGCGGTTTGAACGTGAATTTGGGCATGGAATTACGCTCCTTTTGTTGCCCGTCCTTCCCGCCTTCCGTTCTCTGACCCAGGCCGAAGAAGCTCGCACAATGGAGATGTTGCGAGACGGTAACTCTGCATACGTTGCGCATCTGGCGCAACTTCTAGCTCGCCTGAGGTTCAACTACCAATACATCCATGGAATCTATCCCGGTAAGCTACACGGCTAATCTGTTTATATTCTCTAGCTAAAGTATGATCTACAGAGGTGCGTTGTTCAGCACATGCAGGTTCAACAAGCAACTCGATAGCCCCCACTAGATTCTCATAAAGGCAAAGGCTTCAGGGGCTGACGGATCCATCCCCCACGGATCCTCGGAAAATCCTTGCCACACAAGGAATGCCTCAGCAGGCAGCATAATCTCCATCTTGACTCCGCCTCGCACGATCAGTACCTCGTTCGACCGCAAATTAAAAGATCTCGCTGTTCCTTTTTCCTGTGCGAATTCGGCGCTCGACAAGTGGTGGGAGATCGGGTAGAGCTTCAAGGTTATCATTCTGTCCTCCAGATTACCTGAAAGGATTCGGAAGACTGAGACACCATTTCGGACCGGGTGGGCGGCATTAATTCCCCAGTTGGTTGGAAGATTGGACGAATGGACAATGACCGGACCTTGGTGGAGAAGAAAAGCGGGCTTCCCGATCACTTCTTCGATCTTTTTGGTGAACTTCCATAGATGTTAGCTCTGTATATCTGCCACGCGTTTATGGACACACCTCATCATCCTCGATTCCGAATTTCAAATATCTTTCGCATGCATCATGATCCCCTCTCCCATACGTAACGGGCCCTGACACTACGTTTGGTCGTGACCAGAGAGATCTTTCCACCTCTGTGACCATGCCTTCGGGCGGCGAGCCGGTCTGGAGTTTGCTGTATCCCATAATCTCCATGGCCGAGGGTTGGATGGTATCGTTGTACGACATGCCCCCATGTGGATGTCATATTTGCGGAGAAACAGAGATTAACCAAATGAAGCCTAGTTCCAATTTGGCAGCAGGTGTACGTCGTATTCCCACTGTAAGTGGAAGAGGTGAACTTTGCCTATATCACCTTTCGATGATGAGGGGATGTGGTCTTTTATACTACCCCGACTGAGAAAACGGTCTGTGGCGTGGGACTTGCTAGCCTAATGGAAAGATGGGAATGCAACTACGCATGGGAAAACACGCCATTCTTAGAATACACTCTCAACCCAAACCGCAACTATGGAGCGACGCAGGCTTAGCAAGCCGGTCAGCTCGCAATTTTACATCGCAGCGTTTCAGCTAAGACCATTGGAGGATCTGCCCACTGTACCCATTACGAAATCATGTCCATATAAGTCAATGCGCGCGACTCCAACCATTGCATGAAGAGCCATATATATGTTTCAGGAGATTTTACCATGTGGGAGGTTGCTAGCTTCAGGAGCAAATAGCATTGTATGTAATAATGTACAGCGATGAATATGTGTTGTCTAATATACTAAGATATCGAATGTTTCAACTCGGACGAGGCGAAAGAAAGACCATTCACCCGTAATTTTAACCGGACCAGGCACCGTCCCTTCCCCCCAAGAGTGTCTGTCCGCACGGAATCCTGGAGTGAAGTTAGACACGAGTGCTCGAGAGATGGCTTTGGATAGTCGAGACTTACATTGATTTTCAATAACAAACGCTCCTCTTGTAGAGAATATGCTGCGGTCTGATAATGCAGAAAATATCGCCAACGTACGGTTCAGTATAGACATGGTATCTTGATCTTGCTCATCTTCTTTAAGACCTGCAAGGCTTTTGGTGAGAGTATATGCTGACTGTTCAGCATAGTAGCTTCCAAGGCCTCGAATATACCAACTATGGCATGCAAATTGCATGTTCTCGGCCACAAGATTGAAATTCTGCAATGAAGACTTTGCAAAAGCAACACACTTCAATTGGGATTCTCTTGTCTCAGGTGTGATATCCCCGTCAATGTATCGCTGGAGATCAGACAAGAAGAGGAGATGAAGAATATAGTTGATATAGCAGTGCAGTATACCGTGACTGCCTTGGTGAGAAGCCAATTCAGAATTAGATTCACTGAGGTTGGTGTAAATCTCGCTGCAGTGTTTCTCCATACGGTATAGCTCAGTCTCAACTCCAGGGAGGCTCCATTCTGACATCAAACCGCCCTCTGCGCTTGCAAAGATTATGTCTGATGTTTCCAAAAGCTGCAAGTTCAGGATTGTGAAAGTCATCTGCGTGGCAGGCGACCCTTCGACGCTCATTGGTGGGTGTGATCTTTCAATGGACTCGTAGGTATCGGCTAGGCGCTCTATACCTTGGGTGAGATCCCTGTTGCGGTAGTAGCCGTGAACTTGGGCATTGAGAAGGGAAAGCGTTTTGAGGCCAATCAAAAGGCATCGATATTCCTCGCAGACCATGGTCTTAACACATTGCCTGGTATCGATATGACATTTGGCAGAAATTGCTGTACGGTACGCCAGTTGGAGGTCACTGAATACGTCCTCTCCACGGTGTGTACGACCATAGATTATAAGTATGATCGCTTTCAGCGAACTCAGTGATGGTGGATCGTTGGTCAACAGACAGCTCCAGGCCGCTTTCTCGTACAACATCGACAGATCGTCGGAAAGACAGCCTCTTCCGGGATCTTCCTCCGCACGGCAAGCTAGTGCCAGAATTGCAAGAATTAAGGAGAGCCACGATTGAGACGCGACATCAGGGTCACGGCAGAATACCTCATACTCGGCTTTGAAGCTGGCGGCGTCGATGACACAAAATAGCTAGCGTGCTGTTAGCAAACATATCTCAATATTTCGGATAGACCAATTTTACCATGGAAACAGATGTAAAGTATTTTTCTATCAAGCAATCGATCCTCTGACGACTTGGAAGGACGTCAAGTAGTTCCCTATGTGAAGAGCAGCCTACCAGTGAAGCTGCATGAGGCCCCTTGTCTGAACCGCTGACAACCAGACTTGGAGTTTTGCTCAAGTCTGACAGGGGAGTCACATTGCTCGTTGTGGAAGATGCTTTGCTACAGCCGAGTGATTCGTTGCGGCATGCTGGATTCGTGTCAAGAGTAGTCAACGGGTTGAGCGACGGTGCCTCTGTCTCTAGAATGACATCCTGGGATGTCTCGCCATCGCCATCGGATTGATGTTGTATTGTATGCATTCCCATATCTTGGGGGTCGCCTTTTGTCGTTTTTGTAAATTCGCACGTACTACCAACTCTACGGGTAGTACATGTTCCACAAGGAGGCCCTCCGC
Source organism: Penicillium thymicola (assembly GCA_030142185.1). NCBI lineage: Eukaryota > Fungi > Ascomycota > Eurotiomycetes > Eurotiales > Aspergillaceae > Penicillium > Penicillium thymicola. Next base: position 8,391 of record LACB01000624.1, read on the forward strand.
CTGTGCAACGAATCTTACGCAAGCGGCACGGCAGGCAGGCCCTTGTGAAACTTTTCCTTGGACGACGCTCCTTGCCAGGTTCCAGACCAAATGCACAGACTTCCCTTCCCTTCGCAACGCAGTTCTCGCAAGGTGGACCCCCATTGCAAAATACTTTTTCCATGCGGCATGGGAGGCATGACTTGCCGTCAGGCCTTATCTCCTGTGCAACCGGTTTCTTGCTGGGGAGAGTGTGCACAAATTCACAACTCTCCTCTCTAAGTCGAACACAATTCTCACAGGGAGGTCCCCCAATGCAGCGAGTTCTGTTTTTGCGACAGGACTGGCATGCTGTACGAGCGTGATGTCGCACGGTGGACTGAGATTGCTGCTGTCTATCCATGGAGGAAAGCAAAGGCGATAAAATGGGTTGAGAAGGATGACCCAACACACAGGGTCTTTACAATTTTGAGACTCATTCCTTCCAACGGCGGAGGGCTGATAATAAGTATTCTCCCCTGAGGATGGAAGCACACTTTTTCCCGAATTAAAGATAGCATTCCATCATGACCTTGGTGCAGGAGAGTCCGGATTCTTGGGCCAACTTGTATCGTAGTGTTATTATACATCTAAGTTATTCATTGATCAATGCTTGTCATTTCATCCAAGAATGGTTTGCCATGTTGAGTACATACACCTTTTTAGATCCATTCAGCCATCTCATTCGGGTTATACTTTTTTTAGTTAGTAGAGGACCGAGCGTAGTTCAATAGATATCACACTAGACTACCCTACCTCTGGTCGGCTGTGCAAGGATCATCGTATAGTAATGATATAATGCAATACTAATACTAACCCAATGCGAGAACTGCACGTACCGACCACCATCTGGTCCTTTAAGGTCCATACCAAGATTGCACGGACTAATCTCATAGTACACTGGACTCAGCTCTGTGACCGCTTCATCTATTTTGCGCCCTTGGCCTCTCATTGTAGTAAATATTGCACGGAAGTTTGGTCAAGTTTGACATATTTAAATGGTACTATTTACAGCCAGAACAGTTTTCGTCACCTGTGCCTCCCCTTCAAACATTCGCACTGTTTCGGATATCTCCATTCCACTTACGACAGTCCCTTCGCGTGTAGAGCCCCATTGCTGTATTTTTCTATTCGCAATTTCATAAGCCAGATGAATTTTCCAATCTGCTCCCAGGTGTGCCTGAATCTGTCAGACAAGAAATCAAATCTTAAAGGCTTCATACCTGTTGGTACCTAAGCCACTCAAGTGCACATATGGTCATGTTAAACGGAGTGCTTCGGTTCATGTTCATCTCACGGCGATGCCGTATGAGTTGTATCGGTGAAAAATGGTGTAAAGACTGCCGCGGGACGAGACCGCAACGTATGTTACTCTTCACTAACAATTGTGAGCCTTGTAACCAAAAGCCCGAGGTAAACATACATAGAACAAGATTTCTCGGATGTGGCGACAAGTTATTACACAGAATAGAACCGTAAGATAAAGAATTATAGTCATGCGAATGTGGTACATTTCGGTGTACTTAAATTATTTGTGAGAGCAAGATCACAACGTGCAACATTCGATATTTCTCTAGGAACAAGATTCCAGCATGCAAGAACTTTTCTTCCCTCGTAATATGCATTATGAAATTCTGGCCATCAAAGCTCTTAATTTACTAAATAGATTACCATCGTAAGTCGACACCAAGAGTCTAGTAGAATTATCAACTACTGGGAGTGGATTTTGACTTTAAATGTGATTGGTGATATTTGTTAGAGGAAAGCTTAGATAAGAGTATTATACATTTCACATAATAGATTATCCAGACCTCAGCTGAATGCCCTTGCCTTTTTTGAACAGTAGAGTTGTATCGTAGTATTATCTCGCCCCAAGTGACAATCCTTTTTGTATATGATATAGAAGATTGGAGGGTGTTATCGGTGATCCAATTTACAAAAAGCAAAGATTCTAACCAGAAAAGAAGAATCAAGAATAATGCGTACAATCACTCAAGAGGCTCGAAGGAGTTTGCGAAGCTTCGTTACCACATGGTGTTTACCAGCCTCATGGTTATGACAATCACAATCAACATGACCCGTTGCCCACAAATGGCGAAGTCGAGGATCAAACGTCGAAAAACTTCCAATTTCCGATCAAACCCGCCTTGACGATTTGAAGGAGTAGTTTGGCCTTGAGTTGGAGCGTGTACTGGGTCACCTGATTCTCCGCCAGCCAAATCATTATTCGACCAGGTGTCGTCATTTCCAGCATGGAGAATGGAACTAAAGTGGAAGTATCCCCATAAAAAACAGGACATAGATGCAGTATTCCTTTTTGAGTTTTACTGCCGACTCGCAAGCCGTCGGCTCCGGATAGAGGCCTCCACTCTGGATTCCTCCAATGCTGCAGAGTGTGACGGATTATGCACCAAAAATATCCTCCATGGTCAAGCAGAAATGCGCACCCAGATATCGAGCTTTTCATCTCGTCGAGTGGGATTTCTAGCTTCCATCCCGTTGCTCCTATTGCCAGTAATTGGTCACCTTGGTCATCTCGCTGCCGGACGTGCAAGACATTCCATGGCTGATCATGTCGTTAGTAATTTCCTTGGGGCGGAAAGGAAAGCTCACTTCTGATCTCAAGATCATGAGATATGCAATTGCTGCAGAGAGAAGTTTTTCCATACTTAATTGAAAGACGTAGCAGGCGCGCACCAAAAGATTCATTCGTATTTGCAATAATTTCTTCTGCTTGGGGGGGGGTCGTATGATTTATATCAAAGTATCGATATACAAGAGTTAAATGGCCCATGCAGCAAGCCAATGCACCGACAAGGGAGCATATTACTTGAACTGTATTTCGCGTACGCTGACAGGAAGACCGAAATGACGGGTAGGCTTCCATACGTCGCGAGAGGCATTCCTGAAATGAGTCCATCCAGCACTCTTGCACCTTGTGTTCCATGGTCTCAATGTAATGCAGGGAGCTCAAAGAAGGGGCACTGGTGGGGGACTGGTATCACCGTTGGATTGGTGATCCCCGGTTTGTTACTTTCTGCTGCATAGTGAGAGATGAGCTTCAAATTCCCGATGAGCATATGATCGGCGCAGATTTCTGCGGAAGACATCTGAGGTTTAAGCCTCTCAGTCCAACTAATCATCGCATCGACAAATCGATCAGGGGTAAAGCGCAAGTAGCTTTTGTCACACGCCGGTTTTTTGCCGCCTTCATGACCACGGGCTATGTGCAATATGCATACCCAAGTGGGACTGCTGGGGGTATGTTTGGTGTACTGTGCCCCGGTGTTTTTTTGGTACAGTGAGCATTGGAGCAAAGTCTCCGCGGATGGACTAATACCTTCTATATGTCGGGCCCATCCAGTAAAGCCACGGTCCACATATAGAATCCATTACTGCCCTAATCCGAGAAAATTCTTTTTTTGTCTTTTTTTTTTAATCCAAAAAAAAAGAATTAGTCCAATCTTATCCGCGCGGACAATATTGGACTAATTTGGAGTGGCGTCCGCTTTGACCTGCTCTGACCTTGAAGAGAGTCAAATGTGTTCGGCCAATAATTAAGAGACCAGCCTCCTGTATCGGCGTTTGCATAACAAATAGGACAATAATTCCCTGTGCCTAGGATCTTGGGTGGTCTCCGTAGCTCATCATTAACTGTCAGCTGCCTGTTTCGATCATTTTTCTACTAGGAATGTATTCAAAACAAGAAATTTCATATTATCTGCGATAAATCCAGTTGTAACAAAAACGGGGGGTTCGTCCTTCGGGATGATGTGACAGAGGACGTCAGCACTAACCGGATTGAGAGCCACCCATCTGAATGCGCTTAATCTGGTTAGTCTCCGATTGACAACCGCCCTTACTAGATTAGGAGCACGCAGCTGAGTGCAGTCGGCATATTTGAGCCCCATGCTAGTCTTGAGCGAAAGTAGGAGACCCTGGACTAGGCACCGTATTTATAATCTTACTTCATCGGATCCAACGAAATCCCTGGGCCGCTGCGTCTGATCTTTCGGGTCTTCGATGCCGATTTTCCACCACATTTCCACCACAGAAAGCAATACACCGGGGATCCCTAATCTATCGATAATACTAGTGTCCCTTTTTGAGCACCCTCGTTAAATGGAGAAATTGGATTACAGGGTACTATGCAAGAGTCCTGGTTTGACTGATTTCAGGAATGCCTCTCGCGATGACATAGCTAGCCGCACGCTCAGGCAGACTCCGATAGGTACAAGAACCATCAGTTACTCAATGATATGAATTTACCTTATGCTCCAAAGGTTCCTGTTCACCATTCTCCCGAGATAACGTCTGAAATCATGTAAAAGCAAACAAGACTAAGAGCCGAGACAAGTATAATTATCGCTTAGCCTAATATGGAGTAAACAAATGCACGATAAAGGCTCACATGATAGTTTCCAAGGCCGTAGCCGAGCGCACATCCCTTTTGTATGCGCTCATTAAAGGTCCAATATCCAGGAATTTTAAAGTCATGTAAAATTCCACCCGTGTAGGATTTCACCTGGGTGAAATCTACAAGCACGTCTTCCCACTCTTCCTCCCATTTGGCTTGAAATATCCTATGGTAACTCCCTTGTAAAGGCTCTGTTTTAAGTTGAGTCCGGGAAGGAAGGTGGGATTAACAGGCTAGATCCCTTTTTTTGGAGTCAAGTGGAGTACATAGTTGCCTCGCCATAATACGCGAACTAGACCAGTATTGGATTGCACAGGATTCAACAACAGGGCTATACCTATTACAAATAAATTCTTTGATGGTTCCCTGATATATATTTTGCCCGATCTTCATGACAACGTGTAGAATTTGAACATCTCTTATTCTTCCTAGGTGTGTTGGTCACTTTTAAGGCTCAAACATTAGACTAATTCTACCTAGATAATTGAAATGGGCGACACGCTAGTGTGCTGTGGGGAGGAAGGGCCGACTCGGTGCGGGTTGGATGCCGGGACAAGATTCCATGGCGACGTGTCACCTAGGCATGTTGTGATCCCAAGATTTTGTTTCCTAAATATCATTTAACAGAACTAAGGTCCGGCATCCTTTCATGGACAGGATGCCATTTCTGAGCGTAGGTGACCAACATGTTCGCGGTTTGTTGCATACAGCTAGGCACTAGTCTGGGGCTAATAACGATAGTTTGCTTGACTGAAAGTTTTGGAGAGACATCTGGTTGGCTGGCGTGGGGTTGGGACAGTTTCTGGTTGCCCCAGCGGAAGCAATCAACAACGGCGCGTAATATATCTTATCATATAGCATGGGTGTCGTGGAAAGAAACCTCCGCGCTCTGAGATGTTCCCCTTCGCCGCTCGGCTTTCACCATATCCTCACAACATTTCGCATCTCACATCAACAAACAATACATAACCAAACTTTATTCAAGTCTATGCTTGCGATTACCTACTTATTCTAAGTCAATGCAACGTTTAGTAAAGGTTTTTAGAGCCAATTCTAGCCTGTTCCAGAAGGTCCAGAGCTTATAAAGCAACATCGGCAGCATCCAAAGCATGAAATATACCAAGTAACCTAAATTTCTGGCTTTGGAGCACCTGAATCGTCCTGCACCTTATATATCAGTTTGACCGTGTCTATGACACGGGGGCCCATTAAATGACACGGGGCTACGGTCAACCGCCCGCCCGCCCATAGGCAGGGGGAAGTAGTTCAGTGCGAATCCATGGGCCTCATGGCCCGCGGCGAGGTCTATCAATGTCTCACGGACGTAGTACGGAGATTTTCATGCAATCTCACCCACATGGATAAATGTATCAATCACTATAGATTCTATTTCGTAAGCGAA
>LACB01000625.1:0-14179 GCA_030142185.1 Penicillium thymicola
GACCACTTATCATACACCCCCCCCCACCTGTCAGCCCTGGAGCTATATTTCCCTTGTTTCATGATATATCACATCCACCTGAAATCTATTTTTATTTTATATTTTATTCTAAGGGGTTATCCTATGTTTTTTTTTTATTCGATGATATTTTTAAGCTAGATCGTGTGAATATCAATGGTGTACTCGTTACATTTCTGAACTAAGTACGGAGGAGATATATCACCTATGCGAAGTATTACTTACCCTTGTTATACATACTACATGGGTTTCTATCCAACTTCGTAGCATACCTCTCGGATCTATATTCAGGTGGGATACTCTGAGTTGACAGCTATCCAGCAAGCTCTAAGCCTGGAAAAATGTCGAGATGTATAGAACATAGGGGATTAAAATCGGAGACACAATGAAGTGCAATGGAATATACTTGTACGGCTCATGCGAGCAAAAAATGTAACCAAGTCTCTCCACCAGATTTAATCATGTACAAGCTTCCCCCAGGAAGCGTTCAACAGGAAGCGTTCAAGCACAACACATTAGGTGCAGGGTCTTTCAGCATATTTCCAAGCAAAATAGGACTGGAATTCTCGCGCGCTACTATTTGCATAAGGCGTACTTTCTTTCGCGCATTCGATAACTTCGTTAGACTTTCTTATAGGTGGCTAGAAATATCGTACAAGAAATTAGGGTCTTCCACTCTTCAATTGAATAATCTCACATTGTAGTAATATCCTGAAGTCTCTATAGACCTGTACTAGCGAAATTTATTCCTTTGGAATAATATTGTATTGAAACTAAATTCCCATGCAGACTATGATACTGGTAAATCTACAACGGAGCAAAACTGTATGCAGTCAGCTTCAGCCAAGCCACCTGTTCGGAAACGGACGCAGGCAGATGTGACCGAAACCTTCAAAATGCATACGCGGAAGCACATTGGCCAAAGAGGTGAAGGAATTGACAAGGTGCAGATACCAGCAATGTATGAAGTACTCCGTAGATCCAATTATTGCGAGTTACATCTGTTGGCATGTTTCCGACAGTTGTCTGATCCCATAAATGGGGTTTTTATGCACATTGAGCGTGTTTGCCAAACAAGCTGAATCAATATTATTGCCGTATACTTTGTATTCTCTTGGATATGTAGCAGTTAGAGTTCATCAGTCCCGAAGTCCCTCTCACACTCTTTCTTTTGAGGAGTGGATGAACTGAGGTTAAAGGCCGCGTTGACGCTAGCCAGCAAAGAAATGGCCACTAATACATCATTAGTCTGGAAAGCCAGCCGGTGGTATAAATAACTTACCAAGTACACACTGCAGCTCAAAGTACCCAAATCTTTCAACCATAAACCCAGCCAAGATGGGTCCCACTAGTAGACCAGACATCCAGCTCATATTTGTAATGGCAACGGCACGCGAATACCCTCCATAAGGACCGAATATACCAGGATGCAAGTCCTCCAGTTCATCAACGGTTGCTGCAAAAAGAAAAGCAAAACGCACACACATCAGTATTCCAGCTCACAGCAATAATATCCCAAACTTACAAGTTGCTTCCATTGTCCCAACCCCCATAAGCAAGCACGTACAACACCCAATCATAGTCGTACAGACCGCATAAATGATCTTCCCTCTAGTTCCCAAAGTAGCCCACGGAAAGCGCTCATCGCCGGCGACACCAAGGACCCAAAGAAAAGGCGCAACAGAGATGAACCCAATGGTAGTGGGAGTCCTCGAACCCACCCGATCTTTCAACAACCCAACAAGAGGAGCCAAGATCATCCCGGGACCCTGTATAGACGCGAACAAAAGCCCGACGGGGAAAACGCCCCAACCAAAAGCGGACCGGACATGCATCGTAATGGTAGACTCGAAACTAGCAATAAACAGCGCAAAGACAAAATAGCACACAATCCCCGCGGCAAAGCAAGGTTGGCGGAAGAGACAGATGTAGAAGCGCCAACCGGCGAGTTCCTCGGTCGACGACGACGACGGGTCTTCGTTGAGAAGCGGTTCTGTTTCAGGCGGGGTTATATGTTCATGTTCTTCGGCGGATAGAGATAGAGATGAATTGCGAGTGCGAGTGCGACAAGCGGTATCGCGACGTTTCTGCGGTTTTTCGATCATGAGTAGACGCATGATGATATCCAGTACGAGAAATAGAGCAGCGCCAGCCCATGCTGTCCAATAACCTCCAATTCCAAAGAGAAATCCAGCAATGACAGGACCGGAGCATGTTCCAGCTGCCGTGAGAGTCGAGCTTAATCCTGCTATCTTGCCCATGTGTTCTGAGCCGATGTTCTCGGCCATTGTGGCCATGCTGACGATGTATAATGCGTTGCTGACGATGCATTGGAAGAAGCGACCGATGAAGAGCCAGGTTACTATCGATGAGTTAGTACAGAAGGCTGTAATGCGATTTCGCATACAAAACCAATACTCACGGGATGTAGTGATTGATAGACATAGTACGCTGATGAGGGTCAGTACCAGCAACACTAGTAGTAGAATCTTCTTGGAGCTGGCTCGGTCGGCTATGTCGCCGATAAACGGGCTCGAGATGATAGATATCAATGCCCCTTCAACTAAGAATATGGAAGTCAATCGCTGGGTAAGGGAGGTGTCTAGTTCTAGGCGGTTTTCGAAGATGTGAGGGAGCAGAGGGACCATGAAGGCGAAGAGCATTTCATCTAGAGAAGCGATCCCGGTCATTATATAAAATCCAACCTTTTTTCATATAATAGTTCAATACACGAACCTGTAAATAATGCCATAGACATGCTGCTGAGAATAAATGTATCTGACGAGCGCCAGTGATATCCCCATGTTGGCCATGAGACCTGTTTCCTAGTATCCGGCAAAGGAAACATTTCGAAGGCCTCGTTTATCAATTGGATGGCGATTCTGAGTCAATCAACAAAGCAAAGTAAAATAAGAAAAGAAAAAGTTGGGAATGATGGGAAAAATGCAGGCGAGCCATATGCATCAAAAGTAGATGGCTTGAGGGGGGAGATCGCCCATATTTGGCCCAAGTCAAGCAAATAATGAGACACCAGTCCTTCGTACTTCGTACTCCATAAAGTGGCTGCAGATGCAATGTTATGGTTGCTTTTTTCTCCCTTCCGACCAATGTGAACGCGGTGTTTGACGTGCATTGATGCCCAGTGGTTCGAGCAAATATACCAACTGAATCCCAATTGTGATCTGGGCTATTCTTAAATTCCAAAATTTGGTTTATAAAGACCATAGGGGGTATCTAATAATACGGGAAACATATTATTTTGGCCTTTATATCCGTGTAGGACAAGCCTAGGGATGATCTTCAAATGTTCAGAGCTTATTTAGACAAAAGAAGTTACGATGCCTTATATGTATACATATGTACCTACATGTAGGTATGTATGAGGTTCGGTAACGTAAATCATGTATTCATTTTCCGTGAACTGAAGAGCGAGGGGGGTTAAGACCTCAGTCTAGAGCGAAGAGATCACCTGCCAAGTGGGAAACCCAGACTAGGAAATGAGCAAGAATAAAAATCCCCGTAGAGGGGGATGGCATTGGGGGAATATACAAAGAAGTAGAGAACATCGAATAAAAAAACAGGAGAGAGACGGTGCGACGGCAATCTGAAATCAAATAGGACCGCCGTAGTGGGGGAAGAACCCAACCCAAAGATACGAAAGCACAGGAAAAGTCCAGAAAAGGGAGCAGGAAGCTAGAATATCTCTATAGTCCATTGCTGCGGAAGCGTTCAGGCAGTTGAGGCATAGACGGCGGGGGACCAGACTCCGACCCATCGGTATCTTCCATCTCCTCATCCAAATCCTCGGGATGGCTAGATATATAAAGTTAGCTTATGAAATCCACGTATCAATATCAATAGTAGACCAGGATCAACATACGCAAGTAGCTCCTTGATGTTCCTCATCTCATAGTGTCTCCTACGCTGCTGCTCAAAATGAGCATGCTTCGCGCGTGCCTCTTCGGTCGTCAAGAGCGGATCATGCACAGGTGCCTGGGCGCCATTTACATCCTCCACACCGACATGAACATGCTTCTCGCTCTTATGCGAGTCCGTGCTCATGCTACGGCCACGGAAGACACGAGGGTCGTCCATAGGGATGTCCTGCATGTTCTCCTCGGGCTCGCCGAGCTCTAGGTCGGGGATTTCATCCTCTGACACACCCTTCCGGTGTTGGGTGGGTTTGGTCGACTTGTCCAGCTCATCGACGACAATGCCCTGCGCATCGATTAAGGTTTCTTGTGCCTCGTCGAGCCGCATCTGCTCATCATCTTCGCTGGGGTCGTAGTGGGGCGCGTAAGGAGTCTTGGGTTCGTCGATCTTCATCTTCGCCGTCTTCTCCTGCTCGGCCAGGTACAGGTTTGCTTCGTCCCACTTTAGACGGGGCTCGTTTTCATCTTGGGCGCTGACTGACGACTGTCGGCGCGAGTTGGAGCCATGGGTAGTGGATGAGGATTGTCGGCGGCCTGCATTCTGCAAGGTGTTTTGGAGGGTGAGTTCCTTGGTCTCCTCCGGCTCGGAGATGATGGGAACGGAGGGTGGGGATATGGGTGCCATCGGAGCGGCAGCACCTTGGAAAGAGTTGGAGTTCTTGAGGATACCTGTATAGTTGGAGCAAGAATATACTTGGTCAGATCCCATCGTTGCTTTTGATCCCCATTCGGTGCGTGGTTTGGACTCACCTTTTGGTCGATGGTGCACATCATCGGAGCTGTGCGCCTTGGCCGGCAGGTGTGGTGCGGTAGTCATGGTGGGATGGTAGTTGGGAAAGACCGGGTGTCGCCCGATTTGCAAGTGGACGATGTAATAAGAAGTCTGATTTTCAAGGGGAAATCAAGAGGGTGTGTGGCCTGTTTTTAATTTTGAGATTATTTCAGGTAGGTTGCTCAGCTGGGTCAAAAATAAAAAGAGGCTGAGCGGCTGATGTGGTTGATACGAGGTTAAAATGGATAAATGCAAACGTGACTCTTAAAATATAGGTAGTCACGAGTTGAAGTCCACTGGGAGAAGTCAAATATAATGAGTTCAAGTTGAAGTTGCAGATGAATTGGAAGGTCAAATGGTGGGGTGCAAATCCGATGACGTCGGCCCAATCATCTACCCGAAATTCAGCTTAACGTTTATATAAGTCTTAACTATACCTAAGGAAATATAATATTAAACAAAGATCAAGACAGCAAAGCAATCTTTCAATATATTCAAACGCCAGTCATCCTCCAGAGGTCAGGCCAAGACAGAAACCCGAGGCAAGAGTCCCAAAGTCCACGAATACCTTATAAAACACCCAACTAGATCGCCCAAACGGGGGGTATATGGATATATATGCAAGGACGTAATAATCACGATGTAAAAGACAAGAAAAGAAAAAAAAAAAAAAAAAAAAAAAAAAAAAAAAAAAAAGTGAAAGTGAAAGTGAGAAAGAAGAAGGAAAAAAAAAGGTCGAGCCAGCGAGCAAAAGAATAATAGAGAAACAACACACAACAAGACCAGAAAAGTCTCTCTCTCAAGCGATGGAATCAAACTCCTCACGCTCACGAAGTCGATTCCGAGCAAGAGTATCGCCACCACTGGCCGACAACTGCATCCAGTGCAGCGCTAGACACATACTCTGCGGGTCCGATTTAGAGTCCTTGTCTCGTCGATACATCATCTCCGCCTTGAAGGTATCCCGCGGGAGGGTCAGAGGGAGTGTCACGCGTGGGAGAAGCTCCGGATGAGTCAGATAAAGGATTGCAAGTTCACGCTGTGCGACTGGGTTACCCTCTTTAGCAGTGATGATCCACATCCCCGCTGCATCTTGGATAGCATGACCGGGCCGGGATTGGAAGTCCGACGCAAAGGGGGGATGGCGGTGGGAGAGCTCCTGGAAGACGATTCGGTCGGCGATCTCGACCATGCTGTGGCAGATCTCTTCTTTGAGGCTTAGTGCGGCCAGACCGAATTGGAGGAATGCCGTCCCGCGGTCGGTCTTGTTTAGCTGATCCCCTGGGACAAACGCCGAGATAAACTGCAAGTCCCTGAAAAGGGTCTTCGGCTTCACTTCGAGGATCAGGTCGCGCAAGGTTGCTACAATTTGTGCTTCCGAAGGAGTGGAATAGTCAGATCGTCGGGAGCCATATGTGACTGACTCGGGGGGAGAAGAAGACGGTAGTACTGAGTCCATCTGTGGTAGGTCGTTGCGCCCAACTTCAGAGAAACTGTGGCGACTGGCCCGATGGAGTTGAGGACTGCTCCGCATCCTATCACCTTCTCCCGGGGAGGAGCTGAGAGTAGTAGGGGAATTGGCATCTTGTGGCGAAATGAGCGACGCAACCACCAACGAACGCAAGTCCCGCAACGCGTTGAGCTTTACAAAGGGATTTCCATGACGCGAGAATACTTCGATCAGCCGATGGAAGACTGCCTTGTATGAAAAGGACGACTGCCCGTCCGATTCCAAAAATGCTTGCGGTAGCTGCGACGAGGCCTCGACACGAGGAGCTTTGTGTTGTTGAGCTTCACGTAGGTTGTCCAGAGACCTGCTCCGGCGACCTTTCAATGAACCACGCTGCTGACCAAGATGCTTGGAGCGCTCTTCATAATCGACGTAGAATTTCTGAACAGCAGCTCGTCGGCGCATTTCCAACTGAATGCGTTTCTGGTCCAGCGCATTGGTAAACCAGGCGTCGGTTTCACTACCACAACTCCATACTGGAGAACCCAAATCGCTCAAAAGCAAACTAGTCAGTGTCTGTCTCAAGCCATCCATGAACACCGCCTTCCCGTGTGTCTTGCGTTCAACACGACGGGGCTGGCGGGTTGCAGTCTCACTGAACATAGATGGTGGTCGCGAGTACACGCTTGACGCACTTGCGGCATACATAGGGTGCCGCTGGGGCACAGACCAGAATGTACTGTAGGTATCACCGGTAGATGTCGAAGCGGCACGGCCAGGTGAACCTCCGATAGAGGACATGTCAATTGAAGGCAAGTCACGCTGAGGTCTCCATTTATCGGAGATTATGCTTTGGATAGAGGGCTTGCGACCCAATAATGGGGTATCTTGAGAAAGACGAGACATAGGATCAGGCATAGGCATATTGGCACCATAGAAGTGGGGAGCGGAATTTGTGTCCTCGCTTGTGGTCGTCGAGGGTCGAGGAGTACTAGGCATGAACATTCCAGGGAATGTGCGAGAGCCATAGTCTTCAAACTTTGAGCGCTCTGTCTGGAAAAGCTCACTTGCCCATAACACTGGCGTCTCGCTCATCGTTTCCCCCACCAGTTTATTGATGCTCATTCGGACCTCGTAACAGAATCGATGGATTCTTTCTTCTCCCTTGCAGAAATTGTCGATTCCGTTGTGCGACAACCATTTCTGAGTCAGCTCGACTTGCTCGTCAGACAACTTATTCGGCCCCCCTTGGCTACTGGGTGCCTTCATCATGTTCATGACTTGCACTTCGGGTTTCTGGAACAAGGAGCCACCCAAAGACCTTGCCCCGTAACGAGAACGCTGTTCTTCGGGGAACTGGTTGAAGAGCCGGGCTGAGTAGATCATCTTTTTCAAAGCGATAGCCACGTGTTTGGCCTCCTCATATCTGATAGAGTTCTTGACGTCGTTCATGTACCACATCTTGTCTCGGATTTTGCAAAATGTGGCCGTCATATCTTTGACTTGAGTTTGGAGTCGGCGGAGACTGTAATCGAGAGACACAAAGTCACTCTCGCACCGCTCAATGACACCTCGTGATTGAATCAGTGAACGAGTGTAATTCTCATGCATCGGGCCCAAGATCCACGAATCGTCCGAGGTCCTCGATGACCTAGGCGTTCCTCGTTGTCCGAGCTGCTGTGATGCATTCCACCAGTAGTGTGCGCCAACAAAATCAGACACATGATGGCAGCAGAACATGGCTTCGTTGAACCGCTGCTTCAAGGACATGGCAGCTGGCTGCGTAGTATTCTGTGAAAGGAACCCATAATCACCCGCGTCCTGAATGCGGTTCTCTTTGACAAGTCGAATGATCGCTGTCTGTAATGCTTCATGATTTTCCTCCAGTCCTAGCGTGGTGGAGTGTGCGTCATCTTCACTTTCAATTATCGGGCCTTTGGACGTTTCGTATCTACTATTAGGGAGGAGGCTCCAAGTTATGTCACGACCATCTGCTGCAACTGAGAAGATGGCCCAATGCTCGTCTGAGGGATGCTCTAAGCTCAGCCGCTCATTAGGATGATCTAAATCAGTTAGCTCGAATCGAATGCGAGCGGCCTTTTCAGATAGGCTATTTTCCGGTGCTAGGATGGACTGGGTTTCCACTGAGAACATGGAACCATTATGTGATGTAGATTTTGAATTTGTGTCGTTCTTGAAACGAGCGAATGCAGAATCCATCAATGAGTCTGGCCGAAGGTTGATAGATGGTGGCGGACTGGATGGCCAAGAATGAACACCTACAGAGGCTGGCGAGGAATGCAAAGAAGAGGGGGTCTGTTGGAAAAGAGTGTCTAGGAGCGTGAGAACATCCAAAGCAGACATCATCAGGAAAGTTGAAGGAGACTTTCGTCGATGAGGAAGTGATGCCTGTAAAGAGGGAATAGAAGGGTCAATCGATACTTCCGGCGGCATCGTGTTATCGAACCGAGAGAGCATGTTTTCAACACGGCCCTTGATCATCGGACGGGGGATTGAGAAATGATGCCTTGAAGATATTAGTAACATGTCGAAATCTGCAGAGAGTTCAAGCTAGGATAACGTACATTGAACGCAAAACAGCAAATACTTGAGCGTAGGCACGGTGCCCAACCTGGTTCAACAATTTCTCGCGGGCATCCTTTCTGATGTGGAAGTCTAAGAGAAGACCGTGGGTCTATCACAGCAAAAGCAGATTATAGTCAGCTTTGCGAGTTCACCAAGGGCTAGAGGCTCATATACCTCAGGATACGTCAATGCGCGATAGAGGAACTTTGAAAAGAACCACTGAAGGAATAAGAACTCCAAGAAGCGACTGCGGGTCTCGGGATTATCCAGCTTGCGCAACACGGCCTTTGCGAACTGTAGCACGGCATGAGGAAAACCGCCATCTGGGTCATCAAGCACACGGAATAAGTCATCCACGGCGGAAGCAAAGAATTCCTCTGCAACATCCGTTCGCATGGGGTCCAGGGAATCCATGGCAAAATCCAGCCCGGGTGGGGTGGCTATAGGCTCTAGGAGAAAAGCACCGGTTTGTAAAATGTCCATTAGGTAGAGTTCAAATTTGGGACGGGCTTTCCAAGTGCTGCCGGTAGTCCAAGAAGAAAGGATCTGGCCGATAAGAGGATAGTATTTACTACTTCCGTTGGAGATTAGTTGAGCGCAGACGGATGACCACACTTCCATACGCAAGCGGGATTCAGGCGTCTCTGGGTCCAAAGGGGCGGCAAAAACGTTAAAAAGAAGTATAGACAGTGGGTCAGTCCTCTCAAAGGCATATGCGTGGTCCTTGAAAGCCGCGGTCTGAGACTGGCTCCTGTTTAAGAAAGACTGGGCCCGAGCCCGGGATGTAGAAGGGAACGCGGGATCATTGGTATCCAAAGCAGTGGCAGGAGAAGTAAAAGCAGCCAACTGGGCCGAAGACAGGCTTTGTAGCCGGTCGACCAAAAACTGGGGATCAGAACGGACCAGCCGCAAAATCTCCAAAAAGTCCGTCCGGGACTGAGGGCTCAACTGATGAAGGAAATCCGGGAAACGGCCAATGTCAGTTCCCAAGGATGGCTCCTCGTCCACGGAGTCTGTCTGGCCATCGTTGGAAGCAGGCGAAGCGCATGATTCCTGGAGGTCTTGGAGTGTATGGTAAAGAGCAACGAAACTGGCCTTGTCATCATGGCGGAGAGCTTCGACAAGACCTCGCTGTGCAGTCAGCCCGACACGAACCATACGCGCAGAGACGCCAATGGACACCTTGGTGGCACGCAGGCGCTTCTCCAATCGCTTCCTTTGGGCCTGCTTGCGCTGGTTCTGGTGATAACGAGTGGCGAAATCCTCGAATGATATCTGGGGGACATCTTCCACTGGTACAGGTATAGAAGCCGTCGCGGGCCGGGGATTGTGTCCATTGGAGAAAGCGGCTTCTACCTTGGGACTGGCACGGGCCGAGCCAGCCAACTCACCTGGCCCCACGTTCAACGGGGATTCAAGTGCGGACATGGCTGGTGAACTCGGAGGTGAAGGAGGTAAAGGCACAGATGTGGGATCTTGCGCCCGATGCGACAAGTCACATGGTGTATTAAGCTTGGGGAAATCAGGTATTTGCTCGGCTGAAGCTGGTTAGATTGGGCTGTAATCATAATAAGGGGGTATAACGATAAGAGCACCCCTCTTTCAACGTCCCAACCCCATATAAGGGAGAAAAGCGCAAAATAAATAAATATAACGACGTACTGGTTGTAGAATGCAAAGAGGGATAATCCTCTTGGTGTTCTATCATCTTGCCATTAACAGACAGTCGCAACCCCCCCCTAGCCGATGAATTCCTATCGCATTCTGAGACGAAACTCAGGTTCTCGGAGTGACGATGCACTCGACCGGATGAACTGTTGGCTTCCAGGATGAATGTGTGGGAAGAAAAGGCGGGGGAAAAGAGAGAGGGTAAAAATCAAAACAAGGAGGGGAGATGGGGGTTTAAAAACAAAGTAAAAATAACTAAAGAAACCCGGAGTATAAAACAAAAGGGATTATAATAGAGAGAGAGAGAGAGAGAGAGAGAGAGCAAAAAAGGAATCCTCGAAACGGACAGTTGCAGACTACAAAAGTGCTAAAAGCCAAGTAGAAGAGACTTAGAAGAAATACGCTAACAAGGTAAAAGGATCAGGTACCGAGTACAACAAGACGATGCGTTGGCAGTGCAGGAATGAGGTGTCCATGCGCCCCTCATGCGCCCCTCAGATTTTATAGACGTGTACATCTCTCTCTCTCTCTCTCTTACGTGTTCAACTATTTTAAACATATGTACATCATAAAGTATAGAATCTGATGGCCTATTAAATCACCACTATGGTCTAAGATCTGAGGAAATACGACTAACATGTCATAAAGTGGCAACTTGCTCACATGCAAGGATGTTGTCCTGACTTATATACATTGTACTACAATACAACCGGCATTTATTTCATGCAGCTAACCCGGGATACCCCGACTCTTAAAACCAAAAACAAAAGGCAAATATGTTTGATCACGATGGGGTGAATCGTTCATAATGGCATTACAAATGCTTAGGCACATCCAAACTCCGTTCATAGGTACTCGTGTAGGGAAATCCATACTATCACCGACAAACCCATTTCTTGTCAACTTCTTTTTGTCCGACACGAGCAGCTACCTGGTCAAGGGTGGCTTTGAGTGTATCCTTGGACACCTTGGGGAATCTAGAAACATATCTGGATTAGCATATACTCTAACCAAAAAAGAAAAGTGGATATCGTGAGAACCAACCGTTTCTTCAAGATCTCGACCAACCCAATCTTACTGAGATCACTACCTTCAACTGCTTCCTTGAATTCAGCAAGCTGGTCGGGTGGGAATGGCCGTTTCACTTTCGATGTGGGAGGTAAAGCACTGCTCGCCCCCACTGCTCTAGGGACTGTAGGAACAAGGAAGCCGTCTATGGCTGTCGCGGGTCGCGCCTTCGCAGGTACGGGATCCACAGCCTTGGGTTTCTCCCAGTATGCAGTCGAGAAGGGGTCGATGGGGAACTTGACCGTATCGGATATAGTCTGCATCCGGTAGACCTCCATTTCAGGCTCAACACCATTGGTAGCCCACTTAATTCCAGTAGAGACAGGCTCTAAATCACCAACAATGAGACGACGTTTGCCTTCGGCAAGAGCATCATCCTCGTCATCCAGGAAACCCTCGAGATCATCTTCGCCCTCATCACTGCCTTCATCTTCTTCTTCAGAGTCCAGCTCTTCACCTTCTTCGGGTTCCTCCCATTCCGCCTCGGAATCATAATCATAATCAGTATCCGGTAGCCCTCGGTGATAGGGATTTCGCGCAAGTCTTCTCGAGGATAACTCGGATACGTGACGGGTATAAGTTCCTTGATAGGGAGGGCGGATGTCCTCGCCAAACTTGAGAGACTTCATCGTAACCTTGCAAAGAAGTTCTTGTGGCCTCGAAGATTGCATTATGCTCTGGTTTTGAGGCTGAGTCGGATCGTCAGACTGTTGTAACTGCAACAGTATATCCTTGACAGAGCTCGTTGGCTGACGCCCACGACGGAAGGGGATTATTTGAAAGACTTCTGATGGACGGAACGGATGTGGTTGGGCTGGGGCTTCGGTGCCTAGACTTGTATCAATCGTTTCCCGTACGTGCTTGAGCGCCTCCGAGTCACGCTCAAACCGGTGGGGAGGTGCCACGACCGTATGAGATTGCAGGAAGAAAGCAGGAAACTCTCGCTCATACTCTAATTGCACGGCACGAGTTTCGCGAGAGGAATCGGATGTGACAGATGCCTTCTTGGGTGAAGGGGCGGTGATCACCTGTCCTGATGGAGCGGATGGTACCGGTGGTTTGGTGAAGAAGGAGTTCAGTTTCATTTGTGACTGAACCGTTAGCACATGGGGATCTTCCTGTTAGGACGATTGTGAATGACGCTTACTCGGGTCTTCTTCTCTTTCTCCTCGTCCTTTTTGCGCTTCTCTTCTTCCCTGGCGGCCTTTTCGTCCTCCTTTGCCTTCTTCTTTTCATCACGTTGCTTACGCTCTTCTTCACGTTGGGCATCCTTTTTCCGCTTTTCTTCTTCTCTGTGTCGTTTCTCCTCGTCGCGCTCGGCATCGCGCTTCTTCTTTTCCTCCGCTTTTAGGCGCCTCTCTTCTTCCCTCTTGGCCTTCTCTTCTTCTTTCTTCAGCTTCTCATCTTCCTTCTTCGCCCTCTCCTCGGCCTTCTGGCGCTCTTTGGCTTCTTTTTCTTGTTGTTTGGAATCTGTACCAGTAGAGACTAATTTGCGTTTCTTTGAGGCTGGGGTATCAGGCTCAGGATTGGAAGTAGCATTGGTGCCTGGGGACGTCAATCCCCCGGCACCAGCTTCATTTGGTTTACGTGGTGTCCGTCTCATCACGATTTCGACCGAGGGAGGTGGAGGATTACGCTTGATTTCAACAGGCGGGGAGGTCGTGTTGTCAGGTTGGGAGGAGAGAGATGGATCGCGATTTTCTTGGTTTTCGCCAGCGAACTCGGTTAATGATCGTTTCGCATTTGGCGAGGGGGGTTTGGCATCATCAATCTCGTGAATTGAGCGTTTTCGGGAACCGGATGAAGGTGATGCAGAAAATGACGGAGCCGACTGCATCGGCGATAGAGATGTACTGGGCACCATTGACTTCAGGGTGGTTTGAAGAGCTGGTTAAAAGATTAAAGTCTTAGGAGTGTAGGTGGTGAGGAAAGGGGGAATGGGCTGTCGTGTGATAGATCGCGACTTCAGTTCATAGGTAGTTTAGGTCGGGTCATTCAAGGGAAAGCGCGACCGAGGGAGAGACAAACAACAGACGTCGGTCAAATACGACAACTGATCTTCAATCACAGGGTATCAACTTCGCTGTTTAATGAACGTACGGAGTAGAGCAGTGACAGTTGGGCCAAGACTGGGACGCGTTAATGGTTTCGCGCTCGCGACCGATAAGCACGTGTGTGATTATGTAACCACTCTACGTGCCCGCGGACTGCCCAGGCAAGTGCCCGAGTAGACATTCCAAGACCATTTTGTGTGGGGTCTTCAGTGTTTTACAATTTATGGCATCATTTTGGACTCGCAAGATCTTATGGAATGAGTGTGATGCTTTGTGCTTCAATATTTTCAAGCTGCCCAAGTCATTTTGCTATGATAGTTGTTCAATTACCTTGCAACGCAACGGCAACGAGCCCGCAACAAAAAGCCATATAGTACCACTCCACGGATCTTATCCTAAATGCGAGACGAATTGAGATAACCTTTGGGGTGAAATTGCTATCTCTAAATTAAGAAAAGCTAGGCCAGATAACCAACACCAGGATGGCCCCGTATGCAGCCGCAGAAGGACGAAGACAAGCGAGAGCTAATTTATAGAGACCAGCAGTGCCATCGAGGATATACAGTCAAAAAAAAAAAAAAAGAGCCTGGAGAAAAACAGAGATGCGACGCTTGGAATAGAAAGGAGAAAA